>OZ005740.1:298177669-298425169 GCA_963930735.1 Dioctria linearis | reverse complement strand
CTACTCAATGCATTTTAAACAGGTAGCAGGAAGAGTTTCGATCATGCGTTGTTTTAGATTTTATTACAGACTGGTGTCAGTTCATCACTATCGTCAAACAAGTGAATTACAGGCAAGGTAATAAATCCAGCTAGGCCAGTCTACTCGGTTATCTATCTTCTGTATTCTATATATAAATATTATGTTTTGTTATACTTACATGAAAATATTAATTATCATATGTGCTAATGTTTCAAATTCCACTTTCTTATGTGAACCGTTCAGCCGATTGTTTTTTCACTGAAGTGTAGTGAATTTCTCAAAACAATATTTAATATTTTATATTATATGTATTTGTATTCACTGACTGAACCGTGATATTTTTATAAAACATATTAGGATAAATTAAAAATTAAAAAATCTTTTTTTATATACTTGTTTCAAGTTTTTTATTTATTTTTCTTTTTCTTTTCCGATACGCGTATTTCGGCTTATGAGGGCATTTTCAAGGAGTTTCTAAATAAAACTAAAGTACAATATCAAATATTGCAGTCCAATACCATGAGACTAGTAAAAACCCAGTGAGAGCATTTACATGTGGAGATTTTTAACAATAAAATAATTCAATGGTGAATGTAAAAAGTCTATGTGTTCATTTAAGAGACTGTAGTGCTCTTTTGAGGCTTTTTTTATATAACATGATTCCAGAATATTAAGTCTTTTACTCTTTTCTTATACATGTAAAATCTTTAAGCTATTGATATCGCAGTTATGTCCGGTGGCACTCATATGTTTTGCTACCACTGAGTCCAATTTATTGCATTTAAATGAATTTAGATGTTCTTTAAATGTAATTTTAAAATTACGTACAGTTTGTCCCTACGTAAATGCTATCACAGTCATTACAACTTATTTTTTATAATCCTAAGTTCTGGAGTTTATCTCGTTTATGATTACTTTTACGTACATGTGTCCTTAATATATTATTATTATAAAATCTTATATTAACATCTAAGTGTTTTTGAACAATCTTTTTGACTTTTTCACTTATTTTTCCAACAAATTTTAACTTTATCCATCTCTTATAATTATTTTCTTTTTGTTTAGGGTATATAGAATTTAGGGCTAGTAGTTTACATTTTTTCCCTATCATATGTCAATGCACCTGCATATAAGTGATGTATAAAATTGTTGCTTGCGATTTTACCAGCGCTAAAATTTGTATGGAAATGTCACATTTTACTCGAACTCGATACTAGGCTTTATATTAGATTTGGACGACTGAAAAGTGATTAGGAAACCAATTTTCTGCCAATCCAGTCAATTTCGACAGAATTTCAAAAAATCAATAACATCATAAAAATGAATATTCATGGGCTAAAATCATTCATCTAGATGTTAAAAATGTGGAAATATTCTTTTCTGTCAAAATATTTAAATGCAATCTTTCCGTAACTTATACTATTTGGTGAAATGGTCACTTCAGATTTGCAAAACTTGTATAATATAATCACGTTTAGTAAAATTTTTTTACATTCTCAAAAATCGCAACAACAATCTAATCTTGGAGGTAACTTTATTTTTCTATTAATGTTTGATACATAATTTATCATTCTACCTAGTTTCGCATTAAAATTCCATTTTTTTATTTTTTCTAATTTTTGAATTTTTTTCCAAAACTGCCACTATTCCAATTCGGCAGATAATTGGTTTTCAATCACTTTTCAGTCGCCCAAATGTAATTTAACCATTTCTGCCATGAACATCGCCTTTTTCGAATTTTTATAATTTTCAAAACTGACTCTCTCCACGATTTCCATGGACATTACAAGAATATTTTTTAGAGCGAGTGTATAATCTACCCAGAAAACCTTAATTCACCCATGGGCAACGCCTGACCCGTTATTGACTCATCTCTCTAGCTATTATATATATGCTCCAAAATGGGTATGGTCCGGTAACGCATTCCATTAACTACAAGCCATGTCCACATTATTTCATTTCTTTCTGAGTTCTCGTTTGGTTCTTTTATGTCATTACCCAAAATAAAAAATTTAATTCTATCCAACCAAATGTAAATACACATAGAAAATCCGCCTTACAATAATAATTTTTTGGCAATTTACACAAAATTGGCTTCAATGAAAATGTCCAAATCATTTGTACAAAAAAGAAACTTAGGCTATAATTGCACCTGACTTTTATAGTGGAGATCTCTCGAAAGCTGATGTTAGCTCAAGAAAAATTCAAAGAAAAGTCCATAAGAAAAGTTGCCAATAATGACGATATCCCGAACAGAGTTTTCAAAATCCAAACATTTTCGAAGGCATTTCCCTATTAGAAAATTGAGTTCCCTATGAGTACTTCGATAAAAGTCACAATGAAATTTGTTCGGATTTAAGTCAAAACCCGGTAAAAAAAATTATTTATTTATTTGTGCACAAATATTTTACATAAGATATATTATTCTTTTATTCTATTTAAGAATGTCAATGTATTTTACTTCTTTTTTGCGCATAGTTCAATATAAAATGAGCACGTCGAAGAGTTCATGATGGGTGTCTCGGTGAGTTTTTCATTGAGTGCTTTGCTTCAACGGGTTTATCAGTGAGTATCACGATGAGTTTTTAAGTGAACAGATCAATGATCTCTTGAATGAGAATCACGATCAGTTTATTATTGCTTGTTTTATTGATTTCATAATATATTTTTCCGAGTTCAAACTCCGTTTTCAAAAGGTTCGGTGGAGCCTAATACTGTTATTCTTTAAAAGTGCTTACTGCTAAGCACAGACTTCAATAATATAGACTGCTAACAACAGACCTTTCCCATACAAAATTTTTGAAGCCAGCATAACTATGGGGGCAGAGGGGCAAAACATCCCAAATTACTGTCATGCTGCGGGATTTTACATAATTAGGACTACCATGATTAGCTAAAATGAAGGGTAATTTTCAATTCTATTTTAAAAATTAATTCTGTACGCAGCTCATAATTATGTTGCTGTTAAATATTCAAAAAATATTTAAGTATTTACGTTTCTCTCGTTCCAAATTTAAAACTACGTTTTCATATGTAATTACAACTACAATGCTGTAATAAATTTTATATTATAGTATAAGAAAAGTAAGAATCTGGACCTGTATAAAAATCTTAAAAGTTTAGAAGTTTCTTCACGAATTTTTATTTCATGTAGGTACTTCCTTTTAAACATGAGAAATAAATTTTGCGAAAATTCTCTGTACCTACTCTGTGTAGTTTTCTTGAATCAAATTAATAACTGCAACAATTTATACTTTTTGAATTTTCTGAATAAGCGAAAAAAAACATTCTTCTGAAGACGATATTGTCAATATTGACCGATTATTTTATCATGAATGAATGAGTACTGGAATACGTTATTAAAATTGTAAACGACGAAAGCATTATACTTTCCTAATAAAGTGAGCAAAACAGTTAATACCCTGATGGCAGAATACCTCAACCGTTATATTTTATGGAATATTGTAGAAAAATTCTGTATTCTTTAGAGTGTTTGTTATTTTTTAATTAATATTATTAAAAATGAATTTTAAAGCACACAACTTTTGTTATTAGCTTGAAATATGACTGTAAATTATCAATCTAATAACATAATTTTGCAATAAACAAATTCCTCTTAGATGCGACAATTTCCCTTCTGTAAATATTTTTCTTAATTTGTGGCAGCACCAATCGCTCACTAAATAAAATCATACTTTATGCTGGCTTCACCTTTTGCGGGCTATCATCAGTCTATATATTGTTGAACTCTGTACTGCTAAGTAAAGGAATCTCCGACAGAAAACTATTAACTATTAGCAAATAAAAAAGGAAATGTAGAGTAAAAAACAGAACGACTGCAGCAGGGACGATGCGACAGAAACGCATTCAGCACTTAAAGGCCTTTCACATTAAAACCGAAAACCAAAAACCGATAAGTTCTACACCGAAAATTCGCTTTTGCTTTCACATCAAAAACCGAAAAAAAATTTTCGGTTAAATAGAAGTAACATGTAATTATCATAAAAGTTGTATGATGAGAGCTCATACATAAAACTTATTTTAATTTTACTTCGAAATCACTATCCATATTATAATAATATAATAAATAATAAAATAAAATAATATAATTTTCAATGTAAACACAAAAGTTAGGTTTAGTACGACCGAAAAAATTGTTCGGCCCGAAACGTTCTACATGTGGAAACCGAAAAGAAATTAACAGAAGCAACCGAAATTTCCTTTTTCGGCCGAAAAAAGATAAAAGTTGTGTTTTTCTTAAAAATCTGAGATAAATAATCTATTTTATTAGTAAAATTATTAGTTTATCATATTTCCCATGATTTTATTAATCATTAGAGCAAAAAACTGGTGTTAAAATGGAATAAATTGAGTTTTTCGGTTTACATATATCGGTTTTCGGTTTTGATGTGAAAGTGCATTTAAACAGAGGATCTTGTTCAGCGAATGGCTGAAAGTCATGTTTTGCCATGTTGGTATTTGAATTGTTTAGATAAGTAGCATTCCTGATTCCAAAATAAAAAGATTTGCCTTGACTAAATTTAGGCAATTAGATTTTTTGGCTTAGAGTTTCTAAAAGTATTTTTACTAACATTAGAAAACTTTTTATTCCAAATTCTTTCAATCCTGTACGTTGATCTGTAAAATTAAGTTGGTGGGTCCACCTTGCGAGGTTGTCATAAATTTGAAGAAGTTAGCATTCTTCATATATTCAGATTGAATAAGATTCTGAAGATATTTCACTGCTTTCATTTGAAACTACATCAGAAACTTTTAGTACACATATGGTAAAAGCAAAATCACCCCAATTCTTTTCAGTTCTAGCAATTAAATCTATCTGCCTGTATCTTCTATAATCTATTAATTCTTCATTCTACGATTTCATTTGGTTCTTTTCAAGATTCTTTTAAACTACTTGTACCAACTTAAAAAAAAATTGTTATATTTTTTATTTCCAAACTCAACAATTATTTTTAAAAAAATGACAATTTGCAAGAAATATTATATTTTATAGTTGATAAGCCTACAAAATTATAAAATATATATAAATCTACACGTTTAGAAATGTTGGTATAATAGATAAAACTATTTATACCAATGATATATAAAAATATTTATAGGAATCTTCATATAAAATTAAGTAAATTACAACGTAAACAGACGTGTAAAATGTATTTATCTCATATTCGTATAAATTTTATACTTAAAAGCGTATGCCGAAGATATGATAAGGCTTTGGAATAAATTTTATACGAATTTTGGATAGAATTTATATACCTCATATAGACCTGACACTACACAGTGTTACAGCTGAGTATGAATTCACTTGATTCAGTTTTTATATTAAACTCCTATAAATAAAACTTAAAATTTTATATAATTACTATATGGAAAGCCCTCCAGCTATCCGTTTCTGTATAAAATCAATTTAAAAATATAATTAAAGAGAGTTCAAAGCTATTCTGCAACTTAGCTGTCGCAGGTCATTTCTAAGCCAACAACTGAAGTGCGCGCCCCGTATGTCGATAATTAAAATCATCTGTTGGTCTGTTGATAGTCAATAAATTTAGTTGAATTAAAAATCTTTTCGGGAATATATTTGCAAATTCAGTGTGGCGAGAACAAAAAAATTATTAAAACTTTGCAAAATTTTCCCCGGACCTTTCGTATGAAGACTTTGTTTCTATAGGTAAAAATGCCTTATTTTTTTCAACAACTTTAATTATTTTTAAGTAACTTGCAAATAAACATTTTCGTTTGTCCTGTATTGATAATTTATATAACATATAATATGAATTGATATTATTTAATTTATTTTTGTCTAGATACATTATGACTTCGATCTCTTCTATTCTGAAAAGCCCTCTCTGTCAACTCAATGGAGAAAATACAATGTCATTGTGTTGCAGTGTAAAACTCTGGAAAATCAATTTTATATACCGAACCCTTACGATAAAATGGTTAGTTTTGATTTTCTTAGTAAACATTTGGTTCGTTATATTTATTTCCTATGTGGGACTCCACAACTCTCTCAATTTTGAATATGATGAAATTTCTTTCTCCTCCAGAAAATGGCAAGAAAAAGCTAAGCCATGTTACAGATGAAGAAGCAGTTAATGTAATAGTTATACTAAAAGTGGTAAAGAAGGTAAAGAAGAAAACAAGTTGTTCTATACATATTTCAGTATCACATATTTTAATTCCAGGCTGGACAAACTTCTGAAAAACCTTTGAAGGGATCCGAAAAAAAGCTCCTTTTATTATCGCCGTTGGCAACTGTAATTCAAATATTTTTTAAAGTAGGTATTCTTAAGTTTTTTTATTTTTTCTATGTAACTTTGTACATATATATTATACGATTTTTTTTTCTTTTGTAAAATAGGCTGAATTTTATACTTTGCTAAATAAAAAAAGGAACATTTAAAACATAATGTGTTATTTTATTTACTACACGGCATAATAATATTTAACTTTCTCCTATTTTTCCAATTTTCTCCTATTACTTTCAAGTGTACTATCGTAAGGTAAATTTTATAATAGTTAGTTATATATTTCATTTAAAGACGTGTAGGGTTAACTTTATAAAAACCTCCTATCGGATTGTATAAAGTCTCATTATTTACCTACAACCAATATGAGATTTTGAATGGACCTAAATACATAGGAAAATTTATAAAATTTATACCAAAATTTTTAACCGTGTTGTGACATATGTACAAATTACACATCTGGGGAAGTAACCCCCGAATAGCTGTTACTGATCGCCCATACGAGAGCAAATTACATGTTACTTTATTTTGATTTAGGAAAAATTGCAAAACTTTAAGGAGAAATGGACTCGAAAGCAGGGATATAAAGGACTCAAATTTTGACTCAACTCATCGCTCAACATAACATAAGAGAGGAAGAGAAATTATGGCTAAGAAAATTAGCAAAAGCTAAATTAATAAAATTTAATGAATGATTTTTTTGTGAGCTTTTCTTATTTGATTGAAATTTCAGTTTCAGTTTCAATTTTAATTAAATTAGATTCTTCTTATGTTATTTAAAACATGTTTTGAGTCCGCTCAACTCAAATGATGAGTCCGCTCAAGCCGCACAAGCAATGAGTCCGCTTAAGCCGCACAAGCAATTAGTCCGCTCAAACAGTGAATCCGCTCAACCAGTAAGTCCGCTCAAGTTTCGAGCAATAAACCACCGCTCAATTGATGAGCGAACTCAAGTCCTGAGTTGATATTACAAATGAGTCCGCTCATTTACAAGCCTGCTCGATAGTATTTATTGAGGTAAAAATTGTAAAAGATATATGTACGTATATTATTTACATAATTTCTTTTGGATGAATATTGAAAATTTGGATACCCCACCGCCTCTTTTTTACAGACATATACGAGTATACGGCACTAGCTGAAGCAATTGCAACCTGTGAGCAAGCTGCATGAATTTTCACAATACTAAACATCAATCGCATAAAAAATAACTAGAAAAAAAATAAGTAGTAGTATTTCGATGATGCAATTCACTTTAGTATGTCACAAAGTCCAAACGAGAGTTTCAGAATCAAGATAAATATTTTCAAAGTGAATGTAATTCTAACAATCATTTAATTTTCAGTATAACTATAATAAAAAAAGCAAAACGAGTATTAAATTAGTAAATTTTTCAGAGTAAATTTACACCTATGATTTAAATTGATGGAGTTCTTTATAAATTACGATGTTTTTGAAACTCGTTGAAAATGTAGTCTATACACATACAAAGATACGTGACACTTCTACATTTATACAGAGAGCTTTTCAATTGTGGGTTATTAATAGTCAATAAATAATCATAGCAAAATACTTCCTACTTAATTAGTGATAATTTGCGTGAGATTTTTTAATTGAATCAAATCTTAATGATGAAGTTGTTTTCTCATTTTATGAAAGAAGAAATCTTACAAGATTTATTCAAGGTGATATTTTTCTTCGTTATGTTAAATTTAAATATGTATGTACCTACCTACATCGTACATAGATTGTTGAATTCGTCGAAAAATATTGTTTGTGACGTAAAAAATATATGAGAATAATAAGTAAAACATGTGCAGCACGGAAAAATACAAAAGAATGAGGAAAACAGGTGAAAAAAACCAAGTCGGGCAAAACAACAACATTTTTTACAAATTATCTGATCACTCATGACTGCATATTGTATGTAGAAGTTGGAAGTACTAATAGATAAAAAAAGTGCGATGTTTTAAAATTCTTAAATGTGAATAAATGGCGACTTAAATGCAAATAGGAACTTTTCCGTAAAATAATGTTTTTTTTTATGAAAAAACTTTTTACTTCTTTATTTATAATTTAACATTGATATACAAATAAATGTACACTATACATTTTAGATGGTACACAATTTCTTAAGAATTCTTTACAGATTCAAGATTATTTCTTTAGGTGGAGATTTGTGTAAGGTTAGCCCATTTAATGTTTTGAGCCATGGTTGATCTTCTATTTCTGGTACGATACCTGAACTTAAACGAGTCTTTTGTTTTGTGTTCATTATGATTTTCCTTTTCCACATTTCACGTTTCTAGGAGAGGTTATTGACCACTCACATGTGAGGTTCGACATGGTTTTATTTAATAACATGGTTTTATTTAATAATGACAGATTAAAATAAATTGAATTAATTGTGCAAAATATGTTATTAACAGTCTTAAATGTAAATTTTAAATTATGAAGTTGGTTTAACTCGATTTTCTTGCTAAAGTGCTTAGGTTTCCAATCATTTAAAAAAAAACATTTAATTTCGAAATAATTTCGATCAAGTATCAGCGAGGTATGCTGCAAGATATCTTTTCCTGTACCTCAGGGAGTACTTGAGCAGATTATAGATTTTCTGTGTGTTAATTTTTTACTCATCTATAAAGTTTTTTTTTTGAAAGCACATGATTATAAATAAAGGTGATTACATAGTAATATGAATAAAATAAGTTCTAAATGACGGATCAGTAAGTAAAACGAACTTATAGTTACATTTAAAAAAGTATTGTAAGGACCACATTTTCAAAAAAATCTAAAATCACCTGTAATTTTGAAAATCTCATCTTTTAACGATTTCAGTATTGAATACTTTCCTGGAACAGCGTAGCTATATATTTGAGCAATAAATAAAATTAAGTACAAAGCCCATTGCAAGCTAATAAAGCAAGCGGTTATTATTATTAGCATAGAGAATTTTGTGTAGAGGCAGATATTTTCTATAGCGACGAAGTAGTTTAGTCTTATTTATTCAATAGTTTTATAGTGTAACCGAAAGACGGTGAATTACCTTGTCCACATGAATTTTTCGATAGAAGTGACATCTATTGTCGTGTTTCTAATTGTGAACTGTCAAAACATACATATCTATTTCGGAAATATTATCTATTTATTGTTTTTTTGTTCAGAAATGGTGTTGTTTATGAAAAGAAATAATGGACAAAATTTTAGTTTTAGTTAGAGTAGTTTTAGCTAGATGAATTAGAAGAAGACAATTATTTATTCTATTAAAAGTCGGGATTGATTGAAATCCAAGTGGCAATAGCTTTATATACATTGGCTAGCTATGCATAGTTCTTTTGTCTGTTATGTACTGATTTTTCTCGTGGCTGGTGCTGCTGTAATTTTCAGAGAACACAGCATTAGTCAAAAATTAAATTAATAAAGATTAATTAGAAATTAAGAAAAAAAAATTAATTTATCTATCTATGATTGATTTTTGCGGAGAAATTCCTCTTCCAGATCCCTAAAACAAAACAAAAAACAATAGATGCACAACATCAGTCCAAGGCCAAGCACCATAATAGTACGAATACCAGCAACGGCGGTTAACTACGAGAAAAATTAGGATTAGATATTATTGTTGAATTGCTTTAGTTTTTTGGATCATGTGGATAATTAGATAAAATTATGTATTGCTTGCATTGTTAATTATTAATATTGAAATAAATTTTCATTGGTAGTGTTTGTAAGTTCGTATAGATTAAATTTGCAAATTTTTCTAATTATTTTTCTATAATTAAATTATATATCGTATTATAAATTGCGTGATTTAAATAGCTATTTGTAGATAATTAGGAAGGTTTCAGTTTTGCTTGAATTGTTTATAATTAAAATTAATTACAATTTTTTATTGCTTTATCTGTGGATCATGTGGATAATTAGATAAAATTATGTATTGCTTGCATTGTTAATTATTAATATTGAAATAAATTTTCATTGGTAGTGTTTGTAAGTTCGTATAGATTAAATTTGCAAATTTTTCTTGAAGAAGTTATAAAGTAAATCTTGGAAAACATATCATAGTTAGGAAAAACTTACCGTATTAGCATGACGCGGCAAGAAAATGCACTGACACACCAAAAATGTCAAGCTTAATTACCAATTGAAAATTTAGAAGACCTTATAATCACTCAGTATTAGACTCCCTCATCATTGAAAATAAAATTAGCGGAAAAAATCTAAAGATAAAAATTCGACATTTCCGATATCAGTACACTGGATACTAGATTAGCACCTACGGGCTGTTCCTAACCTAGTAAACTGGCCTTTATCAATTTGACCCCGAAGTTTGAAAATAAAACAAACAAAAAGATCGATATTTCTACAAATCACAAACCTCGCGCCTACTTAAAATTCTCCAGTAACAATTTCGAAGGAAAGAAAATTTAAACCATTTAAAAATAATCAATCGATTGGGAAATTTAGTGATAAAGCGATATTTCGGAGTTGTATGCTATAAGAATACGGGGATAATTCTACGGTGCTGGTATGTGAAAGGACAGTCCGACTTCCGGCAAAAATAAGAACTCACTTCTGGACAGACGATCGTACAGCGTGGAGAGTGCCGTGCAAGCTGTTGGCAAAAAGTTAAAGATTATTATTAGGAGAATTTAAAAAAAAGGGGAAAAAATTCGAAGAACTGTGAAGAAGAAGCAGTAGTTTCGAAGTTTCACATACTTAAAGGAAAAATGGAAAGTTAAGTGAATTTGGTCTTCTTAACTTCGTTTTTTATTTCTTTCTTGTGAAGGATAGGTTCTTTAATATAAAGATTATATATATGTTTGTAATTAGCAATTTTTATGTGCTGTGCTCTGCCTCATGCTGAAAAGATTTAAAGCTTAAATTGTGAATTCGCAGTTTACATGAACCTGTAAAGAAAGTGCATTGTTTTGTGGTAAATTATAGAATAGGCTTATGTTGAAAGTTGGTCTTTTCATTTGATAAAGTTCGTGATCTTATAACCACGTGGCGCCCAAAAGTGTTCACAAATGCTTTAACGTATACCTTTCACCATAACTAGCTGAGGAAGGTTCCCACCAAAAAGTGCATAGCATGTCCATCATATTATAATAGCATTAAATTCTTCGCAGAAATGTATAAAAAAAAAACTTCCACTTCATCTGGTTTCCAGGAATATCTTTATTTTCAATTACTCAATATTTTTTTTAAACTAAACTGCAGCTCGGCGTTAAAACTTAACGCAAATTTAACATCGCTGGCGAAGTGCCCACAGATTTCTACGTCAGAGCTTACCGCTGGAACAGAATGAACGGACCAATGCCGGATGAAAATGTCACGCAACAGTTGAATGCATTTGAAATACATTAGTGCGCACACAGTGAACGGAGTTGCCGGATTTGCCGCAAGAAAGTTGGTCAACTTTCAACTTTTACGCAACTGCCGGATTAAAAATTTTTGACAGCTGAAGGAAACGTTTGTTTTGAATGAAATCTGTAATGCAAAATTAATTATTGAGCAGCGGGATGTCTCAAATGTTACTCTTATTATTCGCACAAGTTTTAACAATACAAAAATATTCACAAGCAGAATATTGAAAATATGAAAATTGCATTGAATTGTCATTAAACGCAGTCGCGGCAATTTCGTTCTGGGCAGCACTTTAGTTTCTCCGTTGTTTGACAGTTAGCTGCGTATTTACTCCGGTATTGATCCGTTCATTCTGTTCCAGCCATTAATCCGTTTCATTTCGCTCTGTGTTCACATGAAACCAAATCTACTCCACAATTGTATTATAAGACCGATCTAAACCATTCCACTCCAGTTGGTGTTCACATCACAAGGCGCATTAGCTCATTCTAGAGCTCGATAATTCAGTCCAGTCCGCTTGATTTGAACAAGGTAAACGTCTCCAATAGTGTTGACATACAGATTGTTTGAAAATTATATCAGCGTATCCAAGTGAAATAATGCCGAATTCTAAGATTCGCTCAAAAAGTGAAATAACATGCGAGCTTATCTTATAAAGTGAATTAATGCCCATTCGGGCTTATTATGCTTTGTGGATCTTATTCCTGCGTCCATCTGAAAATATTTTACGAGCAAATTTATAGTTACCTGAAATTAAGTCGGTCAAACAGAACAACGCCCGATCCACTTTATTTGCACTTCCCTCCGGAAATAAAACTGAATCTACGAACTGACAAGTATCAACCATATTCAGAAATAAAATTTAAAGTCAAAATTTGATAGACAATAAACCCGAAAGTGTAAAAACTTTTTTCGTGACTTTTGAAAAAGGCAAATAAATGTCTCAGCCTTTTTCAGAAATCAGGAACAAATCGATATAATTGTGTAATTTCACAAAAGTATTTACCTTCATAATATTCAAAGGCAAAAACCAATTCATCTGTATCCATTGTTGGCAAGTTACTTGACGAGGATTTTGGCTGATGACAAATGTTATTAGCTTTGACGTACACAGTAAAAAATAATTCCCTAAAGTGAGTGGCAGTAATTTGTGCCACAGGTTAGGCATTTGTCGATAACATTAGGGAAAGCTCCACCTTGGAAAACTAACACTAGGTTTTTATCCCTAAAATGTAGGTAGGGTTTTCTCCCTCAAATGTAGGGAATGTTGGTTTTTCCCCCATAAAATTTTGGGAATTTTCATATGTTTTTCCCTACATTTTAGGGAATATTCCCTAAAATGTAGAGAGTCCCTAAAATACAGGGAATTTTAAATTGTTGTTTTGTTTTTTTCCCTTAAATTTAGAGAATATACCTTAAAATGTAGGGAATAGGTGATGGCACCGCACCACTCTCCACCATAGGTCAAAGTGATAGAAGACCACCCCTTTTAAAAAACATAAGAATGAGCTGAATAGCTCATTTCTTATGGTCCATACTAGTGAGTAGTATGGAAGTTATGTTGGAGCACTGGGCACGCTCAAACAAAATATTGAAAACAATATATGACTTCTTTTCAAAAACAATGTGTGAATTATATAAACGAAAATATGTTTCCATTAAAAATGCAGCATAATACCTAATTTATTGAATGTTCTCTTCGTCATATCCAAAAGAGCTAACATTTCGGGAATTTTACATACTTTATAGATTTTGTAGTGCCAAATACCTAAATTTATTGAATGTTCCATTGATTTGGGGAAATTAAACTGATTTTCCCTTTCTGTCAGAAAAAATTACTTTTATTTTTAGGAAAAAACGTGTCTTAAATTTAGGGAATATTCCTAAAAATTTTTACAGTGTAGATTTGTTCGTCCAGTGTAGTGCCGACTTCGACTGGAGCGATAATAATATAATTAGACATCGGATTATATTCATTTGCATTTTTGCATATACAATTGCATGAACTTGCATTTTTGCATATTAAATTTCAAATGCTATCTAACGCATCTAGGCGAGAAATGCTATGCTCGACGTGTTTGAAAAGTTAGAAACCGAAAACCTTTCTCTTTATAATTCAATTGCTGCAATCATTTAAAAAACTAACTAAACTATGCACTTGCAGACTCATTTTCAGTGAAACTCTAAAATTAGTTCGACACTCAAATTAAACAAATAAATGCTTTCATTTTCGGTGTACAAATTAATGTTAAGTGACAAAAGGAAAAAAATACTGATTCTGTCATAAAAACTGTAATTAATTCCTAATTCTTTTGTATGTGTATTTTGCTGATTTTTCATTATTACTACTAATGTTGGTTTAATTGTTTACTAGATTTAACTCGTATATTGATTTAAACAGTAATATAATTATCCCTAGCAAAGTTGTTTCTGTTTTGATATGTTTTGATAGTGTATATTTTGTGCATATTTTGGCTTTTATCGTACATATTTACATGCATATTTTAACATTTTGATAGTGCATATAATCCTATGACAAATAATAAACATACCGCTGGGGAACTCTACAGCCGTAGCCAAGTTTTGCTACACTACTGTTGTAGTTCGATTATATCAAACCAGCTATCAACAATAGCAATAGCAACGGCTTCTTCAATCTTCTTCAGTAGTTCCAATAAGGGATAGTAGCAACAATTTCTAAAATAATTAGTTTGAAGAAGAAGAAGAATTCAGGCGTCAGGTTGTCCTAATGATAACGTGCCTCTAAAGCAATAGTGGCGGAATGCTGTATGCAAAGGCTGGAGCTGAGACTATCCGATGGCAATCTTACTGTCCACCCCCCCCCCCCCCAATGGAATCCTATGTCCACCACCCACACTGACATGGCACACATTAGGTCTGTTTAATGAACTTCAGAGCAGCTCAACTTAGGTTAACTCTCAAATTAATACTAGCAGAAAAGAGCAGGCAGCTCATGAAATACAAATTTTCTGAGGTCTGTCACCAAAAAGCACAATTCTTTAAATTAATGTAAAGAAACCTTTTTGTAACACACAAAAATATAATTATTATTTAAATAATTCCACTAGAAGAGTCCAGAAATTTATTTGTCGCACAAAAAACGCAATTACTTGAACTTTCACCAGAACTGTCAAGACAATTTACAGTTGTCAAATGCCTACTCTAAGTTACTCCTTCGAAAACGGTAGAGCAGAAAATCATGCTCTAGATTACTCCAGCTCACTTTAGAGCAGACTCATTAAACACAGTTTAGTTCAATTTAGAGTACTTTAGAGCAGTGCTTTGAATTCATTAAACACGATTTTCTGCTCTTTTCTGCTCTAGAGTAACCTACACTCTAAAAAAGTTTTATGTAAAATTACTAATTACATTAATAGTAGTAGTAGTAGTAGTAGTAGTACTTCTTTATTAGCTACCCAGTTAGAAATTATGGAAGCGTTTCCAATAGAAGGGCAAACGAAACGTTATTTAGTGCTTCTTAAAAACAAAGACGCAAGCGTTTATAAAATGAACTTTTATTGCATCTTTTATGCTTCTTACAGAAATGAGAAGGAAGCATTTGAATCGGCCAACCGTATCGAAGCAGAATCGTTTGCCTGGTAACGGGATATTGATGATAAATAAATTTTTAAAACGCGGTGACTGCAATTATGTTATTTCAGTATAAATTCAGGATCTGTGCGTAATTGAAAAAAAAAATAGGAAGCAGGTAAGTCTAGTTTTTTTATTAATTTGCCATTTATATACAAAAATACTTGATTTGTTTCGTAATTTTCAAAATTTCAAATTGAAAACGTGTTGACGTAGAGCCCTGAAATTTTGAATTCAGGATTTTCCTAAAAATAGGAAATACAGTTTCAATCGTGGACGAAATTTGGCAACCCGTTCATGGTTTTGCCTTAGAAAAATTACAATCAGCCCTAGATGCTTGTAATCTACTAAAAATATTTTCATTTCTTCATCTATGTAGAGTATCGTAAGAATTGGTCCTAGACCAATTCTAGCTTCTTTCCTAATTTTTTCCTACATTCAGAATTTGTTTGAATCTTTAATGTATACAAAGATCAGTAAAATTAAAATTAATTGAATGTAATTTTTAGGATAAAAAAGAAAGAAAAAAAAGCTTTCAACAACAACATAAACATTTAGTACAATCTTAAGAATTATGGCCAAAGAACGTGAATATTCGCTTTTATAAATTCAATGCAATATTTTTTGATACGATAAATATTTGTATCATTTTTATCATATTTAAGATGATTGTACATTTTAAGACCACGATAAATTAAAGAATTTTGTGCTCTTGATGTTCTAAACGAACCCAATCTAAACTCTGTAGCATTTCTTAACGATATTGATTGTACGTTTCCTATATATTGCAAATACTTGTAAAGGTGTTCTGGCAAAATACCATTCTTGATTTTAAATACAAAAATTAACACATTAAACCCAATCTTCTCTTTCACGCTCATCCATTGTTCAGTATTCAGCATTAATGAAATTGTGGTATATCTGTTACAATAAAGTAGAATCCTCATTGCCTTGTTTTGTAGCTTCTGCATACGTTCTAGTTGATCCTTGGTACTTAAGAATAACACCGTTGAACAATACTTAAAATGAGGTTTCACGATGACATTATAAATCTGTATTGCTGTAGCCATTGAAATTTGACTTCGTATTCTTCTTAAAAAAACCAATTTTTTTCTCAATCTTTTTACAAATATAGTCGATGTGTTTTTTAAACGATAAATTTTTATCTATAATGACACCTAAGTACTTAATTTCTGACACATACTCTATAACGGTGCTATTCATATTTATACCACTTATATTCTCGCCACCAAATAATATGCATTTATTTAGATTTAACATTTAACTTTAGCTTATTCATTTTCAAACCAAAAATTTACTAGCTCTTCCCATCCGGGAAACACACAAACTAATATCTTCTTGGGCTATGTAAAGTAATGCATCATCAGCGAATAACACAATTTTTACATCCGATAAAATGGTCGCAATATCATTAATATATAATAATAAAAGTACTGTACCAAGAACCGGGCCTTGTGGAACACCAATGTTAATACTCACTTTCTCAGACAAACATTCATTAGCTTTTGTTCTTTGATACCTTTCAGACAACTAAGACTCAAACCACTCATACGATTTCCCATTTATTTCATTTTTTTTTAATTTAATAAAAAGTATATTTCTATCAACTGTTTGGAATGCTCTTTTTAAATCTAGAAAGACGGCTAAAACTTTTTTCCTATTTTCTAGTTCACCTTTCCACTCAATCAATGCCCAATTTAGTGCAGTTTCACACGAATGCCCTTTTCGGAAACCGGACTGCTGTTCTATCAGTACATGGTTGGACTCGAGGTATTTTTCAAATTAAATTTGTGCTACCTTCTCTATTATTTTTTCATGTGTCGATAGTATGATCACTGCGTGGAAATTCTCAGCTCTAACGGAATTCTTAACCTTCTCAACAGGAACTATTAATGATTTTCTCAATGCTTTTGGAAATAAACCCTCACTAAGCGACTGATTTATTATCTTCAATAGTGGTTCCCCAAATACAATCCAATTATCTAAAATTATTTTGGTACTCATTTGAATATAGTCCATTTTATTGTTCATATATTTAACCACTTGTTACAGCTCCGATAAATCAATGTTTCTAAAATCAAAATTGCTATTTACATTAGGCAAATTAGATTCAAATTTCACATATGGAATAGAGTTGCTTATCTCATTTACACTATCAACAAAAAAATTATTAAACTTCTCCGCAATAAGTACCTCAACCCGACAACTAGTATCATAAAATCTTATATTATTTATGGGTTTCACTGCCTTTTTCATTACATACTTCTTGAACACTTTCCACATTTCCTTTGAATCACGCGCACAATCAATTTTATATTTTATGTGTTCCGATTTCGCTACTTTTACATACTTTTTATACAAGTTTCGCTTTACTTTATAATCCAACCAGTCATTCGGATCTCCAGACAGAGCCGCTTTCATATAGCTTCTTATTTTATTGGTTTTCATCCTATACAGATACCCCGTATACTACTCATTAGCATTCAATTTAACAACTTTTTTTACCATGCACCTCTCTGACACTATAGATTCAATTTTTCCCCAAACACTCTCGCGTTATCATCCAAACTCTCAATAAAACACACCACATTAAAATTTTGTTGAACTAAGTTCCGCTAATATATATCTCTATTATATTTAAAGTACTTTTTAAGCGAACATCTTCACTTCTCCGATTTACTTCAAGTTTAACCTCAATTGTTTCATGGTCACTGATTTTTAATGCTCTCTTAACTTTAACATTTACACCTTTCGCATTAGTTATTATATAATCGATTAAGGACTTCGATGATTCAGTAATCCTCATGTACTCCTCTACTACTTGCTTAAATCCATTATCAACAATAATTTGTTTCATTTTATTTGAATACGTACCCTCGCAGAGGAAGTTAATATTAAAGTCACCCATTATAATAATTTCATGCTTTATTTCACAAACCACTTCACACCAATCCATAAATCGATTACAAAATTCTCTGATCTAATTAATTATGAAAATCAATAGCGAAATTACCTTTTTTAATAATTTTCTATTATAATTGGTAATTTTACTACTGTTTTCGATTGATTTTTACTAAATGTCCAGAAAATTTACTTTGAGTCAGTAAATTTACAAAATGTCATGGTATATTACGCTGTTACCGCTGTAATATCACTCTAGCGTCGGAATAACGCTTTATTAGTATTAATTATTAAAACACACAAAAAACTGGAGAATACTAATAATGCAGTAGTTTTGCTGTGGTAACGATAGCAACTGGCAAAAACCCACGCCACTCCATGATCTGATGTCTATGTCCGCATTGAAGTTTAGTAATATATTATTGAAAACAACATTAAAAGTGAAAAAAAGGGATGTAACCAAAATTTCCTCGTTTCTATGTAAGTCCACCAGATATTATTATAATTAGATCCACTTGGGCAACAGCTATGTGGCAGAGTTTTAATAGATACCTTTCCTAGCTCTATGTAACTATGCCTCAGATCTGGGAGAAATATGTACACGGTTTATTACTCTAGAAAAAGATTATAAGTGGCATATTAGAAAAATCCTAGTATCAGTGGAACAAGCGATTATTGCTGTGCCGCTTTTGTTCGTAATTTATTTTTCTCGTTTAGTACCAAATCTAGTGCGTTCGAAAAATTGCAGCAAGATGTTTGACTTAACAACAATAAGTCAAAAGCAAGAATATTTTGAACAGAATTTATTTCACCCTTGTGCACCGAAGTAAAATTTCTACCATTTAGTATAGTTCCCAAACTCCAGTAAAAATAGATAGTTTAATGGAAAAATTACGTATGCAATAAAATTACGAAAATAGAGGAAAGATAAATTGTTATATTTAGCAAAATTCTTCATGGTTAAGTAATTTTACTTAAGGGGGCGCTTACTCTCTGAAAGTAAATTTACTTTTATGTAGTAGTTTTGCTAGCCAAATAATTTAATTTTATATACTAAAGGTAGTGTACTCCGATTATAGCAGGCAACTGCATGGCACTGTATTTTGTTGTAAATTTCTTCGAAAATTTTTTTGAGTGTAGAGCAGCTCATTAAATAGACCCATTTTGTGTTTCGGGGTTTGGCCGGCCTTTAAAACGTTTAGTACATAAATAAAATAAATAAAAAACGAGTTTTCAAACAAAATTGAGGTCAAGCCACATGAAAAAGTAGAAAATAAACTTTTCTTCACACACAGAGGTGGACTCAGATTTTTTGATTTGGACATTTCTCTTGAATATTCTTTCTCTTCATGAATCAAATCACTTATTACCTCTGATTGATCATACTGAAATATATCGGTGATTGTCAGCGAATAAAATCTTACTTATTTTATTTTCTGCCTTTTTCGCGTTAACTAAATTGTTATTACGTGCTGCATGGAGATATTTTAAAACAATTTTTTAGTCATGTTTGGTGCCGATCCGAAATCAAAAATTTTTCGAGTATCAAATCGTTGAAGTACTGCAACGGTTTTCTGAAATTCAAATTATGTTTTAAACAGCACTTTTTAGCTGTATTCCAACTTGACCCCATATAACATGAATTTTCCCGATTTTCCATGTTTTCCACAGACTTTTCCTATTACTATGAAATTTCTTTCAAAATTTACATGAATTTTCCTCGATTTTTCATGCAAGTTTTCGTGATTGTTGAAGCGAAAGTATTGATGCCAGTAGGACGGAACAAAAATGATTCTGCATAGCTTATAAAACTTTTTTGTCTGAAAATTTTCCGGAAAAGTCGGAAAATTCCGGAAATTTTCGGAAAAATTGGAAAACTCCATTTTTCCTGAAACAGATTTATCACTAATCATATCGATGAAAATTTGTCCGATGATTTTCCCGCTTTTCCGGGTTTTCCACGGAGTTTTCCACAAAAGCAACTTTATGCAACTCATTTAGCTCTACAACTTTGTCTTAGGTTGCAAAACGCTCAAACGCTTCCTTGGTCTGAAAAACTCCGGAAAACCGTTTTACATGAATTTTCCTCGATTTTTTCTGCAAGTTTTCACCATTGTCGGAGAGAAAGTAATGATGCCAGTTGATAGGGAACTTGATCCTGCATAATTTAGAAAACTTTTTTACCGGAAAATTTTCCGGAAAAGTCGGAAAATTCCGGAAAAATTTTTCGGAAAAATCGGAAAACTCTGCATTTTTCCTGAAACGGATTTATCACTAATCAAATTTGTACCAAATTTTCAAATGATTTCTCCCGATTTTCCGGGTTTTTCATGGAAATTTCCGGTTCAAATTTTGATAAATTTTGTCAGGCGACATGAACCTGTGTGCCAAATTTCAGATCGCTGTGATGACGAAAAGTGGGTCTACGAGAGTGTCGACAAATTCGTGTACGAGTTAAAGGGAATGGCCTCAAAAAGCATGTAAAACTCAACCAATCAGATGAAATTTTACACCTGAAAATCGAATTAAATTAAACAAAAATATATTTTCTTGTGTTCAAGTGATATTTTAATCATTTATAAGGAATTAAACTCATTCCGACTTTAATTTTCGAAAGAGAGACGGAGAATGTTAAACACTATCTTTACCTTATTCTTCCTGTGCTGATTGCATCCGCAGCCAACATAAAAAATGAAATGACATAAGAAAACGTTCAGTAAGCGATATTTTGTGTTGGTAGCACCAACTCTGTCATAACGCGTAAGAGAAAACTATAAAACTTGTGCCATTCTTTCTTATAGGAAAATGGCAATACGCTCAGTTCATTGTTATAAGTCAGTGGTCCGCCACTGTCAAAAATTGACTTGAAAATGAAATAAATAAATTTAATTCATTCAAATCCTTTGCAGAAATTATTAGAGGATTTTGATTTACTCATGTTCTCTTAATTTCATACATAAATATTTATTGTGAAAACTTGGATCTCTTCAAAAATTATATTTTGTAATACAAACTTTATCACTTTTAGGTTAAACTAATTACTTCACATGATATTATGTATTGCACCGCCCTTAGTTTAGTTCATTCAGTACAAAACGCTTACTATATTTCTAACTTCTTTTGTGCACTACGTATTTAGTTATGCAATCAATAGGCATTCATTGTGTATTTTTAATAAGAAATAAAAAACAAAAAGCATTACTAAATATCTACTTCCAAACAAAAAGGTGTTAAGATATTATATAAACAGCGATTATTTACCATTTGTGGCGAACGTGGCCAACACTCACAGAAAATAACGTAATGCGACGAACGAGTCAAACACCTTATGAATGAACCCATCAAAAGGCAGTAACGAACGTGATTCGTTTATATTTACCTTTCCATGAGATTTTGTTGACCTTTCTATTAGCATTCCCCGAAATAATATTTTCCGGTAAATAATCCAAAGATCGAAGATGTCGATTACATAATAATTATTGGGCAAATCCCAAAATTACCTACTTATTCGACAGAAATTTCAAAATCCACGTTAATTTTTTTGTATACGACTTTATAAAGCTCATAGCAGTTTCAAATTTAATTTTAGTAGTTGTCGCGGGTTTTCAAGAGAGTTAGATACGGAAAGAAAAAGGTCAGAGCATTTTTGATGTATTTTTTATTAGAATTAGTGTAAAATGAAGTTTATAGTATTTAACGTATTTTGTTTTACTTTAATTTTACTTTTTTTTGGAGTTGTGTTGAGTGAAGAAATCAAAAATCGAAATTTAGTTGAAAAAGGGACAGTTCAGAAGGAAACTTTATTTTCTGTTTCCTCAAAACATGGGCATGAAAATATTGGGGTTCGAAATTTACGACGAGCTGGACTTGGACCTATAGGATTTGGTGGAGTCGGTGGTTTTGCAGCAGGTGGTGGAATAAAATACAAAGAAAGAATCAATTATCGCTCCAGTTTTGGTTACAAGAAAAAGTTTGGAGGATTTGGTGGATTTGGTGGATTTTACGGATAAACTATAGAAGCGATTTAATTGAAAATTGAAAATTTCCTTCATTAATAGGTGTTATTAATTTAAATACATTTTTAATATAAACGAATTGAAATAAGTATTTAGAAAAATTATTGTAAAAAATAAATGGCTTGTTCAATTTAATGTGTTCTCCATAAGGAAATATTTAAATTGAACAAAAACTGTGGTATAAAATAAAAATTGAATAACTATTCAACTTCTTAAAACATTCTAGGAAAAATGTTATACTCTTGCGTCGGGGTTTTATATTAAAACTAAATATATAACAATATAATTTTATTACACAATGTATTTTATTTTACATGCCACTAAGTTAAGTCCGACTGTATCTATCTTGACGACTTGACTAGACTGCCTTTTAGACACTGATGGTATTGTCAACATATCTCACCTGTCGAAGTCGATTACAAAGTTCTGTAAATTTGCAGGAAACCTTCCAGGTCTTTAGTGCCTGATTAACCAGAAGGCTGACTTGTGCCTAGACTGTAAGAAGTAACCTAGAACGTAATGATATTTGGGATTTTTGAAACACATGACATTATTTCATCGTTTTTTGGGGTGATTGACTAGATGTACTTCAAACATTTTCAAAACTTTTAGCCGTTTAGTTTGGACCATCGACTAAGGGTGGATGTAATAAATCTGTAGAGAAATATTCTTATTTTTTCCCCCAAAATAAACCAACGAACAGCTAAAATAAGAAGAAGCTAAGGAAAGACTTTTCCACAAAAGAAAGAGATTACCAGTTGTTTTTTTTTTTTTAATATTATTAAGTCCAGCTCAGGGGATATGCTATGATGCAAAGCACAGCATAGCATGAAGGAGATAGGGAAAGGATTAGGGGATATAAGAAAAGTGATGGAGGTGCTGATGTATGTCGCTCTTAAGCTTCCGCAGATTGTATGTCGAAGGAAAAACAGAAGATGGTAGACTGTTCCACATTCGCCCACTTCGGGATAATAAAGCATCATGGAATTTTACAGTACGGCCAAAAGTAATTTGAAGGATAAAAGTATGTGCACGGTTTGTAGCGTGAGTATTGCTTGCAGGAATTATTCTACAAGGGATCAGACTAAATAGATATTTCATTATAACATTGACCATGCATGTTGTGATAAAGGAGCGAAAAACTTCCAACATTGTGGCGGTGCTCGAGCGAGTCGATATGACAAGTTATTGCCACATCACCAATGTGCTTGAAGGCTCTCTTCTGGACAATATCTTATGAAGCTAAGGCTGTGCGATCATCCCCAGCCCATACATATATGGGAATTGTATTTCATTCTAGGTCTGATATAGGACTTGTGGAGTAGCGCTAGATTTGACGGCTGAAATATTTCTTACACTTTTTCAGAAACCGAATAGAAAACGAATAGATGCATATACATGCTTCAAAAAGTAAATAAAATGCCAAAAAATTTATTTACATTTGAAAAGAGACTTCAATAAAATTTTATGTAAAACTGAAAGAGACTACAAGTCATTGCTCAAAGCATTGTTCAAGATCATATGTACTTGGAACGATTTAGTCTATCAGAGTTCATTGAGTTGGATGGAACCAATCAGAATGGCCTGAATATAAACAATCAAATTGTAATTGCGTGTAGGTAGAAAGAAAAAAATATTTTTGATTAAAAATTTCATGTTAACCTCAAAAAAACTTAAATAGTCTTTGGTTTTCCGCTTTCTTAAACGATTAATATAAATAATTGATTGAATGTACTTCAAACAAATTGTTGGATATAACCAATTAGAATGCTATTTAGTGTAATAAGAATACTGATACTAATTACTAAAAATATTCTCACAATTTTAGCAATTTTCATCTTATTATTAAAGTACGTGTTAAGAAGCAGCACTTCCTTAGAAGTTTCGAAAATATTTGCTTTAGGTAAATATGTATGCCCATGAAATCAGCTGATTGAATACCATCAAAGTGGGGAACCAATTAAGTAGGCAGAAATTAATGTATGATAACTAGATCCCCTAGCATTATAGTACTGTTGATTTTTTAATTTGCGATTTTAGAAATTTAAAAATAGATAGGTAATCGTAGATAGATAGAGTTATGTATCTATACATCTATACATCTTGTACAAATACTGAAATTTGTACCAAAGTCACTGTTATTGGACGGATTCTGGAACTCGATTTTTAATGTACAGAATGTCGTAGATAAAATAAATGTTTAGCGATTTAGACAAATTTATTAGTTGCCTTATGTGCCTTACACATGCTCTGCAAGTGCGGAAAGGAGTTTTTCGTCGATCAATCTTATTAAAACTAAAACCAGAAATTCTCTTAACGTAGAAACTGTAAATTTCAAAATGGTTGTAAACAAAAAATTATTGTAGCGAAAAACATTATTTATATTGTAATAAAAACAAGGACAAAAGCTAGAATTATGGCTGATTTACATTACTCGAACATTGCTAGAAAACAGAGTAAGTAGAACGATAAGGACAAAAGGTAATCCAGCAAAATTTTATTGAATTAAATGTCAAATTCCACGACGAAGGGGAAATTTTTACTGTCATAATTAGCCATAAAAAGTTCTAGCCAGAAGTATATTTTATGGCAGTAAATTTTGCTATTATGGCAGCAAACTCATACATATAACCACAAGCGTGTACGAATATAATTGTTTCCACGCACACAAAATAAAAATATTTGAAGAAAGTCACAGCACATCAGCTGGAATGTGTCAAAGTTTATTAAAAATGTTTAAACATTTTTTACAAATTGTTTAAAAATTTTTTTTACAAATTGTTTAAAAAATTGTTAAAAAAAATTTTTAAATTTTTTTTATAAATTTTTATAAATTTTTTTAAAAAATTAATTACCATTAATTTTTTAACTCATATTTTAGTAAATATATCTTAAAAATCTAACACAAAACAAAAACGAAATACTAAAATTTTAGGTTTTTTTTAAGCTAAGCAAACGAGCTGCTGTAACTGTTTTAACTGGGCTATTCTCTGTACCAAAGTTCTATCAGTACAGAGCGATGTATCTGAGGAATATTGTGAGATCTAATCAAATTACTTCGTTTGTAGTTATTCCGCGATTCTTGATATTCTCTAATAATTTGATTTTGAACATCAGGAAGACACGGTGAATAATGACTGAATTCCATGGAAAATTCACCTTTACCTTGTGTACTAGACCTGCGTTTATAGGGGACTGAAAGTCCGAGACTGAAGGTTCCATCCGAACTAAAACTCTCCTATAAACTGGTACTGAAAATCCAAGTCCAGTCCCACTTTTAATTGGGACTGATCTTTCAGTCCGCAACTTCCAAATGTCCCTATGAACACTTCCGAACTTTATATTAGCTATATGGATGAGGTAAGAGTAGTTAAAATGAAAAGGGTAATATTGTTCCACAGAGGAAACAGAAAAAATGCTGCATATAATAAGAAATAGTAATTTTTTAACTGTAAATGTGGTAATTTCATCCAAAAATAACAATTTAGATAATATTGTGTTTTTACTGGATGGCAAAAGATATCGTAATGCTGAAATTTACCAACAAGTCGCGGAGAAACTGTCCCAAGAATTCTATAACAGATCTCCAGATCAAATAATAGAATAATAATAGAACAGAGTGCGATTTATATGAGGTATTGGACGAAATTTATGGAGCTCGTCCTGTTATTGTTACCGATGACGATGGAATATGGAGTGCATCTCCTTATGTGAAGATTTAACATACCACAAGTGATGGTATTTATGATGATTTTAGCTCACCACATCCACCAAAAGCAAAACGCTTGAGGCGAAGTGCTAAAGAATGCCAACATGAAGAAGAAAATTTACTGGAGAAAAGTCATGAATTTTGGACAAAGGAATTCGAAAACTAACGGAACATGAAAGGGTGTTGCACGAACTTGCACTCAATTTATCAGGAATTTACCTCCACTATTAAATGTGAGAAAAATAGACCAAGTACTTCTATCGTGCATTGTCCATATATTTCGGAGCCCTCCACACTACCGAATAGTTCTCAGTTCAAAGTCGTCTCACTACATAAGCCCACAACCACAGCTCTCCCTTCAAAATCAAATAGTCCTACGAGAATGGAATCATCGGAGAATACAAAAATAACTGATGTGCGTACTAAGTACTGCAACCAGATCATTTGTCATTTTCATCAGTGTCTATTCCCAATACACAGCTAAAAAAAAACTGGACATACATATATCGAACTTCAACACCGCGGCTTCATTCGCAATCCACCAGCTCACCAATCCTCATACGGCTCAAATAATCCATAGGAGAGTAGAAAGGCATAACATATCTTATTTTACTGAAGCTATTATTATCTATACTAATAATTAATAAATCTTAGATTTGAATTAGGAAAGTGCTGTGAAATAAAAGTATTTTGTTTTTCATAAATTATTGCAATTATTTTTATTTCATATAAAGTTTTGATTGTTGATTGTTTTGACCAAGTAGTTCTTCAAATGGTTTGTTATGGTATCATCTTGAAAACTCGAACATCGATAAATAGTTTGTACGCTACCGGGCTGTGGATATATCTTTCAAAGTTCTCTGCTTGATGTTTCCATTGAACCTATATTAAACTGTTCTTTATTTTTTCCACTAAATTGTGCAAATTCAATAAGCCGAAACAATGTTTGGAACAAATTTATAGTCTACATCTAATCTTTTGCAAAGACAGCGCCGTGACCGTGACTTTAATCGACCAAATGCCTGCTCTACTAAACGCGACCTGCGCTGAGATAGCAATTAAAAGAATCGTCCTCCAGTGTTCGAGCTGGAGTGAAACACTTAAGCAACCATTGCAATAAGGGATAAGCAGAATCTCCAAGTATCATTCATTGCTGGAATAGTTGGGCCATCAATTTCCTTTGTAATACTAGGCAACAAATTATTAATATTTTTATATATATATGAGTTTTTCAAGAACTGTCGCGTCGTGAACACTTCCTGGATGACGAATAGTAATATCTTGAAATAATATATCCGAGCCGACTACAGCTTGTAGAACTATTGAGGGCCAGCCGTTTCTGTTGACATAATCCTTATAGTAATCTTTTGGTGCAGTTATCGGTATATGTGTGCTATCAATGCTTCCAACAACAGAACCAAATTTGCAACAAGCCTCAAACATGTCAGAAATTGCTGCTGCCCCACCTCCAATTGGCATAGATATAAATTCTTTTAAAAACACTTGACTAATTTCGTTGCACCTCCGATACACACTTTTTTACTGTGCTTTCCTGAACTCCAACAAAAGCAACACGAACAACTGTATATTCTGCAGTTGATGCAAGCTCAAACAAAGCAATAGCAACTCTTTTATTAACAGGTAATGGTGGGGAGACTGTATTGTCTGATGGCTTTAGCGCTGGTGTTAATTTGTCACTCAAATACATAAAAGTTGTCTTCCTCATCCAAAAACTTTCCAGCATGTCATTGTTATTATATCCAATGCACAATACTTTGCGACCAATTGTCAAACCTTAAATGAGATTCAACTTTCTTAATATGAGGAGAAAAACCTTTTCAAAATTTAAATTGCGTTTATAAACAGTCTAAACCTAGAAGGGGAATAAATTGAACGGGGACTGACATGCTCATATATAGATACATTTGTATATTTTTTTTTATACATCAAATTGCACTTTAAAAATACATACAAAGGATAAATTAAAATATCTCTCTAAAAACTACTTTATCGATGTCTTTAGCAATATCCATTGGAGCTGTAGTGGCACTATTATTATTGTTCTGCACCATTTAAATTTTTAAAAAGAAACTTAGGTAAACTGCCTCCGTTCATACGATACCCTAATGGTGACTGTAACATTACACCATTCTTCTCACAATGTCCAATTGGATGTATTTCATTTGAGTCAACCTGTTGCTGTTGTTGTAGGACTTATCCGTTCGCTTGTATTATTGGTTGCAAGTGCTTGTACCAATTGTATTTATTACGAAATGTTGCATAGAACTCCTTGCTGGGAGCATTATCACACTGAATACATGCACCCTTACTGAAAGCTTTTCGATATTTAGAGATGCAATTGCCTGAACAGAACTATTTTTGACGTCTGATTTTTTTTGCAATTGACAATTTGATGAAATGTCACAAGCGACACTTCACTATAAAAGAGTGGGAAATAATGTTTTGACAGTCGATCACCTCTTCCTTTTTTTCTAATAGTGCAAAGTAATAAGACCCTCTCACTCACTTTGTCAGTAAAATCATATGTTCGAGTAGACCAACCCTGGTAGACATATAATGATGAGCTCATCAATGAAATTTATTCGCGCTTGAATCGAAGCTGGGAAAAAATCATTTATTTACTTATGCACAGATAGTTTGCATGATATATTGCATGTCTTTCACTTATTTAGAAATGTATACTTTGCTTCTCTTTTGTGCATTTTACAATATTAGATTAGCACTTCGATGAGTACATAATGAACGTCACGATGAACTTATTAATGAGTATGTCAATGAGGGTCCCGATGAGCTTATTCATGAGTATGTCAATGAGTGTCACGATGAATTCATAAATGATAATCTGCATTTACGATTGATTTCATTTATTTTTCCGAACTCAAACTCCGATTGCAAATCAAACTCTAAGACAGACGCTGAGGCGTAAGGATTTGGGCATAACGTCTTGTTCAGCATATGGGCGATAGTCTTTACGCGGAAAACATATAAAAAAATTAATTGAAAATAAATAATTTAAAAACTTAAATAAATAAATCACAAAAATCAATCCAAATTTTCCTAGAAATGTCATCTGACAAGGTAAACTTTCAATCCATTATAGAAGAGGAGGGGAGAGACCAAGTGTTTTAAGTTTGGATATAGGGCAACGATTTTGGACTCACCAAAATTGTGAAGACTACGGTTACAACGTTCCGTAAGAAAGGTCGGCAAGTCTCCAAATGAGCGTCCAGCTCGGAAGCCATATTTCAGATCGTTGATGAGATGATTAGTTTCTAGATACTTCATTAATTTTGAGTTAGTGATAGATTCAAAAACCTTTGAAAGAATCGAAGTGACCGCAATTGGTCGATAATTTGAGGGATTGCTACCCTCTCCTTTCTTGGGAATAGGCTGAACGTGAGCTAGTTTCCAAGCAGTTGGGAATTTTCCTGTCTGAGCAGCAGAATCCAATAGCGTGACTATTTCCCTACAAGCAAGTCAATAAAAAGAACTTGAGCTAAGTCGATTCACAATAGCAACCGTTGTTATGGTCGTAGCGTGCTGCATATAGCAGTATGCTACACTGAGACTTAATGCAGCATGTATGCCGACCTGCTGTCAAACAGACAGCTCGAACGCACCCGACTCGATACGACGAACGTTCCCTCACCTTTTAGATTTTGACAAGGAAGAAGAAGAATCCGAGAGGGAGGACAGTGTGATCTTTTTTTGACGGTAGCAATTGCGATTCATCAGTGCGATACAATTAAGAGAGCCTCGAGAAAGTTATCGCTTGAGAGAGTTAAAATCCGAAAACATCGGAAAAAAAATCCTAATCTAAAGTGAAGAGTTAGTAGAAAAGCAAAGAAAAGGAAACCGTACAAAGAAAAAGGGGAAATAAATAAATAAAACCCAAGAAAAAAGGAGAAAGTGCAATTTGAATTTAATCCCGACATTCCAAGTAAGTACCAAGCAAATACAATTTAACCCATAACTAACTCGCCACTACTTTCGCAAAATAAGTTGCTGTGGTGTAAGGAGGGAGACTCGATCCCAGACTAGAGCACCGGCGGCGGCAACAATCGCTTGCTCGGCATTACGGATGCAGGCATTATTGTTGGTGGGGTGCAAGATAACTTCGAAGCATCCTCCCTATATATTGACGTTCGACTGTAGAAAGCAACTGACACGAAAAACGTGGTTTACCAGCCAAGGAGTGTGTAAGCTCTAGGGAAGAAAAATTTATAAAGCAGAAGGCAGGTGCATACCTGAAGTAGCTAGTACGAATTAACATAATAAAAAAAAACAAAGCAAACAGGAAGGAAATCAGGTGGGACAGTTCCATATATTTTGTCAATATTTCATAAGGAAAAATTAATTTAACACGGGAAAAGAAAAAAACAAAATGTCATCGTTATGGTGTGGAAGTAATAATCTCCAATTGAAAAAGAAAAGGTTGCAATAAAGTTGGAAAAATTGCGATTTTCACACCAACAAAACCAGAACGAAATTTCCAGTTTTGCTGCTTGCATCGATCTACATATATATACAGGGTGATTCTGATCAAGATACCTTCCGGTATACCACGCGATTCCTTGAGGTAAGCTGATCAAAAAATTGTTCCACATACCCCCCCCCCCTAGAAACCTTCCTTTAGGAGTGGTGGCCAGTTGAAAAAATTCGTGAACCCTGATGGGAATAAATGAACATGAATGTGGAACAATTTTTTGATCAGCTTACCTCAAGGAATCGCGTGGTATACCGGAAGGTATCTTGATCAGAATCACCCGTATATACTATATATGTATGTATTTATTTATCTACCCACCTACAAAATAAGGAAGAGTTTGAAGTTTTTAACAGATCATTAAATTTATTTTAAATTTAATACTTACGTTGATGAAGATAATCAATCGGCGCTTCGACTACCTTATAATCAGAGTTCAGACATTTTCTTTTATAATGGTAAATGCATTTTCTTTTGTCTTAATGTATTGTGCAGAAAGAGAGATGAATTCCATATCATTCAGTCACACTTAATGATCAGTATTTTAGGTTCTATGGGAATATTATGTATTTTCTTATTATTAAAACTAAGTAATTTTTTTTCTTTTGCACTAATGGAAATTTATATACGGAAGCAAAACAAACCGTAGCGTAGTATAGTAATACTAAATTTAATCAATATATTTGATGTTGGGTGCAATAGGTTATTTCAAAAGATTTTTAACGCAAAAAAAACAAAAAACAAATTAACTAACAATTTAACTAACTGTCACTCAGCTCGCGTCTCATGTTTTGCTTAAGTTGTCAAAGCTATTAAAGTTTTTATGAAAAGGAAGGGTGGAAAAACAAGCACAGACAGTTCTTTGTGCAATAGTTATGGTTACAAAGCAATACGGTAGTCGGCAGTAGTATATAACCTCCTAACAAATAAACTTTAATCTTTTTATACAGGTCACATAAAATCCTCCAGGGAGCTCCTTAGGGGACAGGATAACGCGTAAGTACATTTAAAAAGTTGCAGTTCATGGTGCCCTTTACGCACGCTATATGTTCTGGATGATTCTGGGTTTGTTTTCCACATTTCAATTCAGCCTTATGCATTTAATGGTTATGTAACGCGTATTTAAGCAGAGTTTGGAGAGTTTGACTATGAACTAAATTTCATATTGGCACACTTTAGGATATGCGTCCTAAGTAGATATTGATATTAACATATGGCCACCAACGATGAGTTTTAACTTAAATTTTTTTTGAAAAAAAATTGCAAGAGTATGAATGCCATGTGGTTAAAGAGGAACAGTAGGTAGATTTACTGGAAGGGAATTGCCAAGTTAAGGAACCAATGTACATATTTGAATTATATTTTTTATAACGTAATGGCGCTCTGAGTTTTTTCTTTCTCCTTTCATTCTCCCGGAGCCCTCTCGGCATGAAGGCCGCCTAGGTCCGCTATTCTCTCTCTTTTCAGGTCTGACAGGGATATTGTACAATATCGCCCGCAGTATCACAGGGTGGTTGGAGCAACGGCGATGGAAGGCAGAACATCTGCGCCTTTCCACTGGATGTAGGTAAGTGATGTAAGGGTCCCTTCAGGACCGAATGTGTGCCGGCGTTTTTTTATAAGTAGGCACGAATTCTTTTTGTATATGGCAGGCGGCAGCGGCAGGTTTTTGTGGAACCTCCCCATACTCTCCGCCAATAGCCGAGGCGAGCTAGCGTGCCGCCCTGCAGTCAACGCTGTCCGCCGAGTGATCTGTCAGCTCAGGCTGGCAGTCGGGACTTAACGTCCAGTCGTCAATCACTCAACATAGTTCCATAACACCGTCTTACCACCATTACTTTTTTCTGGCAATCAAGCAAAGTAAAGATGTTTTGTTGAAACTATAGGTGCTGCTGCCGTTCTCCAAGCTGTGATTTCTGTTCTGTTCTGTTAAGCCTCCCAGTGTTACTATCGAAGAGTAAAATGTTGCCGAGAATAGCTGGAAGTGAAGGACTCCTCGTCGCATTATCTTTGAATGATGTAACTAACTTATATAATTGCTTTCCACCCATTGAATAGTTCCCACTCCTGCTTTTCCCTCAGTAAAAGTAAAAATCCTGGGAGGTTGATTAGAGAATGGTAAGTCTTCATTTTCACTCCTTTCTTCCCTGCAAGCAGATTTTAAGGCTTGCTCTATTGCTTCATTTACCACTGTCCAAGTTAGAGCCTCTTTGACTTTAGATTCATTTATGTAAACCGGAGGATCTGCTTCATTTTCCATTTTTTCTATAGCACGAATGTAAATATTTGTGTAAATAAATAATTTATGTTTATTGGAATTGTGGTGACAAGCCGCAGCTTACGACGGCGTGAATTGTATTCGGTCTCTCAGCTGTAGTCAGAAACAACATTTGTAGGTTTTAGGAGAAATTCGGAATATTACTGTGCGAAGAACGAAAGGTCCTATAGAGTAGGCCTTTCATGTTTTCTTTGACGTAAGGTATGAGAAAAAATTAATTAAGTTTTTGCGTTCGACTTAGCCGGACTATTTTTGGTTAAAAATAAAAGGAACCTCTCTTAGTTATTATAATTATAATTTAAAAAGTAATTTTAATTGAGTGTAATTATCCGGGGAGACTTCTTCTTGTAGAAGCCCCCTGTTCTGTATTTTAACTTGAAAGCATGTATTGTAAAGTCATATGTATCAAATAAATCATAAACTGAACGAGAGAGAGAGTTTAATGTGAAGTCGTATTATATCCACTTCATCAAGATTCCAGACAACGCCATGAGGAACAACAATAGCTATACATATTTAATAGCTAAATTGGTGACCCCGACGTTGATCTAGTAAGCAACCTTTGGTCGTCAGCCCTATTGACGAAGAGGGACAGCGAAGTCCGGAAGCCGAGCAACAGCACAATATTAATCCTTCGTGGATCAAGAGAATACACATGGCCTTAATACTTCATTTTATTTACCCAAAACTTAATAACATTTCCTTAAATATTTCAAGTTATATTAAAGGGTAAATTTATTTCATTTATTGTTGAGCAACAGCAGGGACAACCTGCACAATTTGCCAGCAGTGCACCACAAGCAAATTTAATAAACCCAGCAGCAAATAGGTGGCAATTGTCAGGAAGTGTACGTAAATAACCTCAACAACAGCAGCCACAATTCGGTTGTATATGTTCAAGTACCAACCATCAAAGCAACCTTTGGTGGTGTTTGCCCTAGGAACTCAAGTCGGAAGACGTAATTGGTTGGGCATATTCCGGTACCAACCATCGAAACCATCTAGCTGAGAAGCAGCGGCAGTCTTGGAGGCAGGTGGTGTAAGAACCATAGTTTCTCTTCTACATTTGCACTCCAGCTTCAGGCCAATGAGCAAGTAGTGTAGTGTCACAAGTTAACATTGCAAAGATTAATACGTGGAGTTTTGAAAATATTGAACCAAGAACAACATCAAGTACCAGAAGATAGTTTAAAGAGGGGTAACTACTAGTAAAATTATTAATTAATTTAATTACATATCGTACACGTATGTCATAGTAGTAAGATTTCATTATATATCTTAGTAGTAAGATTTCATTGCGTTAGAATTTAATTATATCCCGTATATATATCATAATATTTTATTTATTTATTTTTGCTGTAAACCTTCAATCTTCGCACAATCCTATTCCTCTCCTCAGTTGTTTCCCACTCATTATGACTGAGCCTTTTTATTTGGCAAATGACAGCATTTCAGACGATCCAGATCATGTACCATGCCGACTTCTAGTGCTAATACTTCAGCAGATACAGTCCCTTCAGCTACGCTGGGAGCCGTGTCTGTGTAGCACGTGGCTTTCTGGAAACATAGCCCGGATATGTGGTTCGCCCAGCTCGAGGCGAAATTAGAACTCGCTGGAATCACTCAAGACAAAACAAGATATTTCCACGTAATAGGTCAACTAGACGAGAATATAGTTCGGCACGTTTCTGATATTGTCACCAAACCACCATCGATTGATAGATATAAGACGATTAAGGAAACGTTTATCGCCCGACTTTCTGGTAGTGTTAATCAGCAACTCAAGCAGCTTTTAACGGAGCTTTTAACAGTAATCCATCTCAGATATTACGATAAATGCGTACCTCTCATATGCAAGCTATTTTAGCATGCATCGAGGTCCGTTAGATGATTTGGTGGCTTGTGCGGATAAGATAGCCGAGGTTAATCACAGGCTTGAAATTAAGGCAGTGGCTCCCATTTCTTCGAACCAGAGCCACACCATTGATCAACTTGTCAATGAAGTGAAGAACCTTAATTTACTGGTCGAGAAGTCTTTAGTTTCGCGTCGCAATACTTCTCGCGATAGACCATTTGGTAGTCAAAGAAGACAAAGGTTTCCTTCAGGCTCCCGAAATATTCATTGTTACTACCACAGGGCATTTAATGTTAACGCGAGGAAGTGTGTACCTCCCTGCTCATTCCAATTAGCGAAGACAACAAGTAATGATTCGGTTTCTTCGTTAAATTAGATTGCCCTCCGCCATTGACGACGGGTGGATGTGGCGCGCTCAAAATTCGTCTATACATTTATGATAAGTCCACTAAAAAACATTTTTTAATAGATACTGGTGCAGATGTGTCAGTATTACCGGTCACACCAGCTGAGCGTAAGTTTAAAAATAACTTACAACTCGCAGTAGCGAATGCGTCATCAATTAATACTTTTGGCAGAAAACTCCTTTCGTTAGATTAAGGACTTCGTTGTTTCTCTTGGCAGTTTACCATTGCAGACATTCCTAAGCCTATTTTAGGGGCAGACTTTCTCTGCCACTATGGTCTACTGGTAGATGTCAAGGGAAAACTTCTCATAGACCCGTTAACCTCGCTGAAGGCCCAAGCTCAGCGTATTCATTGCCATACATCAGCTCTATCAGTCCTTATAAATCCAGACTTTGACCCTAAGATCGTTAAATTACTTCGTAAATACGCAGGTATCACAGTAGAGACTTGTTTCATTAAAGATGTAAGGCACAAAGTCACACATCAAATCTCTACTACAGGGCCTCCTATTTCGGCAAAAGTTCGTCGCCTATCGCCCGAGAAATTAGCAGCTGCAAAGAAAGAACTCGACTTTCTGTTGAAACAAGGTATTTGTAGACCTTCCAATAGCTGTTGGTCAACACCACTACATCTGGTGCAAAAGAATAACGGTGACTATAGACCTTGTGGAGACTACAGACGTCTCAATTCCTGCACGATTCCAGACCAATACCCGATTCCGTTGATTCACGATTTCGTGTATCATCTTCAGAACTGCAAATTCTTTTCAACGTTAGACCTAACGAGAGCGTATCACCAGATTCCTATTGAAGTTGAGGACATTCCAAAAACTGCAATTTGCACTCCATTTTTCGAGTTTACAAGAATGACCTTTGGGCTGTGCAACGCTGCACAGACGTTGTGCAACGTTTCATTCACGCAGTATTTCAAGAGTTTTCATTTTGTTTTGTCTATTTGGATGACATTCTAGTCGCATCCAAATCTGAAGTCGAACATCTTTCTCACTTATAATAAATTTTTAAACGCCTCTCGGAATACGGTTTCATCATTAATATCGACAAATGTTCTTTCCTGCAAACGCAAATAAAATTTTTAGGCTGTTTGGTCACACCATAGGGAATCAAACCATCTCCTGAGCGAGTAGATGCGATCACTCATTACAAAATTCTCAGCACTGTTAAAGATCTGCGACGCTTCCTCGGTATGATCAATTTTTATCGTCGTTTTTTTACCACACGCTGCTAGCTATCAGGCTATTCTGCCTGGTCCCAAAAGAAAGGGAGTACAAAAAATCAATTGGTCCAATGAAGCTACCGAATCGTTCATTATTATTAAGAACCAACTAGCACAGACAGCCTTTCTCGCCTTTCGCCTTTCCTATTTTGACAGCCGAATCGGCGTTATGAGTAGACGCCTCTGATACGGCCATTGGAGCGGCGATACAACAGAAAGTTGACAAGGCCGCCTTTGGGATTTTATTCAGTGAAACTAAATAACGCGCAACAAAAGTACAGCGCCTATGACCGGGAACTCTAAGTGGCGTATAAAGGTATAAAATATTTTCGCTATCTTTTAGAGGGTCGTACGTTTATAATTTTCACAGATCATAAGCCATTAACGTATGCCTTTAGCAAAATCCTGATAAAGCGTCACCCAGGCAGCTACGATATTTAGATTTCGTTGGTAAATTCTCTACTGACGTTAGACACGTTGCAGGCAGAGGCAATGTAATAGCAGATGCCTTATCCAGAGTGTAGGAAATTCATCTCTCCAGTTTGGTAGATTTCGGATCTATTGCAGACGCACAACTCGACGATCCCGAGTTTCAACTACTCCAACAAAATTCTCAGTATAAATTAGAAAAACTTCCCATTTTCTGTAGTGATAAGGATTTATATTTTCTCCAAAAGGAGCTTTGATACCCAGTCCAGTTCTTTTAATGCATTGGTCCTACGATGGGAAGGTATATAAAGTGGCCATATACTTGGACACCTTACCTCTGCATTACCAGTAAGGTGAAAGGAAGCCTTCCTTATGGTAGGGGAGAAGAAGCATTCCTTATTAATTCTTTGGAAGTAGAAAGAAAGCATTCTTTATTAGTTTTTTGAAGCTTACTTACTTACTTACTTACTTACTTTTAAATTCTTTGTAAGGTGAAAAAAATTCTCCTTTTAAATTCAGTGGATGCATTCATTCTGCCATTTCAGAATAGTGAACGAAACCATTAAGCATGAATTTTCCAGGAGGTTAAGAGCCATTCAATTTTGGTGGTGGAGGTCGAGGGAAGTACTCTTCCTATTTTTACTGAGAAGTAACGGGAAGAACTTTTCCTGCTTTCTTAGAAAGGTGTAGAAAATAGAAACGTCTTCACTTATTCGAATCTCATACTTAAATGAAAATAATCCGCTTCTTCTAAAATAATGAAGAAATCAGAATATTTTCTATCTGCATGCACTTTCCTGCCTTCATTGTTCTTAGAACAACAATGAATCTATATCACTCATTTCGACTTGCACGAACTATCTCGAAATAGCCTGTACAAATATAGCCACACAAATTTCTATCTCTTTTCGATAGCAACACGAATAAAGATATCTATTCATTACCTCTGCCTTCTCTAAGCATTCCCTGGAAGGTACATAACATGCTCAAAAATACGACGCATCAACACATTACCCCTGCCTTCCTAAACCTGGTAAACGTAAGGTATGTTCATGCACTCATTACCAATGATTTCCAGGTGATGTTGGCAGAAAACATTAACTAAGTCAGGCATTCCCATTTTTCCAGCTGGGCAAAGATTTATTTGGAATTTATAAACTACATAAATGCCCAGTAGAAAATGGAACGCGTCCTAAACTAGTTCCATAACTAATTACGGTAACTATGGAAGTAGTTTCTTGTTGTATTATAACTTGCATTACTTTTAGCATTGCTTGTTATTGCCGGAAACGTCGTTTACAATGTAGACTTTTCAACTGTAGTTATTGGACCAGTTATTACGAACTCGTGGAGAAGTGTGATTTTGTAACTAGTTATTTGACCAGTTATTTCAAACCAGTGGAACAGTGTGCTTTTGTAACTAGTTATTGGACCAGTTATTTTGAACTAGTTATATGTATAACCATTTCCATAACGTTTTAAATAAAAGTATAAATAACAATTGCAAATGGTTTCACAAATTTTATTTCTTTGTTTCTTTCTAGTCTAATTTATACATATTATTAAAATCAAAAAAATTATGTAGGTAGGTACATATATTCTAAAAAAAAGTTCATTGCGTAAAAGATAAAATCCCTATCGCATGTTCTATAATGTCCTTTCCGTAAAAGTGTTTTTTACACAACCTTTTCGGCGTGTTACAAAATGGTTGTCCACTATGGTGTAGCCAAACATTTCTACGATAATCTTTTGGGAACAAGAAATAAGATGAATTTGACAATCCCCCCTTCCTAAATTTTTGATGACAGTTTTTATAACTGCAACAATATGCCGATGTCATGCTGACCAGCAATCGGATATCAACACTATTTATAGAAAACTGTCGGAAAAACACTTTCGCAAAGAAATATTCGTAAAAGAAAAACTAAAATTAAAAACTCAACTCTCGGAAAAACAATTTCGCAAAGAAATATTCGTAACAAAATTACAGCAACTCAAGAAAACCTCGAAATCTTAATTTCGCAAACAAATATTCGTAAAATTAAATTAAATCCAATTAAATTAAGGAAAACAAAACTCTCGAGAAAAACACTTTCGCAAAAAAATATTCGTAAAAGAAAAACCAAAAAATTACAAATATATGTAAATATACCACTTTCTTACACTTCACACACATAAAATTTTATTCGCTAAATAAAATAACGCTTTCGATTACTATAAACACTCTTAAATGATTTTGAAAAAAACCAAACGAAATTTCCACAAACAATTTATTCGAATTGAATCGCTTCTCGCTTGCTATGTTTTTGAACTGGAAAAAAACAACAACAAACGACTTACCGAATAAAACTATTCTGGAAAACAAACTTTTTTTCAACCCCCAACACCCTCCCCACAGCCAACAACAAGATGTTTCCTGTTTGCGCTTTTCTCCGCATGAGATGTGGGTGCATCTTTCTCTACGCCCCGTAGGGCGGCCGACGAAAATCGAAGCTAGCGGAAGTGACGTTTCTACCAGAACTCCAAACCTCAGCAATTATGATTATCAGCGACATCTATAATTCCATAGCCAAATTGGATAGCCGCGACAACAAATTTTGCTAAATGCGACATCAGCGCCACTCATTTCAAGTCACGCCATCCTGCACTTACCGTACCATCATCGCTACGGAACGGATACTGACAGGACACCGACGCGGACGTGCCGTGCCGTACGCCCGTACCCCGTGTAGTTTCATTTCATTTCTTTCAAGTTGTTGCCGATGGTCAGTCAGTTTGTCGTGTCGTCGAAATTCGGTTATTCGTGTCGCAGCAGTTGCGTTAGTTGATTTGATGTGTTGCCTTGCCTTGCCGCAAGTTGAATGACAGTTCCACAATAACGACGGGAGAATAATTTTGTTAACCTGGGAAAGTTTCTTAGTTTAAAATCGTTTTTTTAAATAGTGTTAAATAAGTGGAAAATGTGTTAATATAAGAAAGAGATACGCAACAGAATAAGTGTAATTTAGCTAAAAATATATGTGTGCAAAAATAGTCGCTAAAAAGTGAATTGAAATTGATTTTCCACGATTGCTTTTGACAGTAACAGCTGGGGATTAGGAGGATAATTAGAGCAAGTACTAGGAAGTGACCACTACACAGAGGAGTACTATGAGGGCATGAACGTTGCAAATATAAAATTGCGGTAATTAATATCTATTTTCTACGTTATTAATAAATATTCTAGCTTTGAGAAATTTTTTTAATCAAAGAATGTCCTTTCGCTGCGTTCCCTATGGACCAGAAGAAAGGACAACTAGTTCAAGGTTTCCCTTGCTCTTTCCACGCAGCCACAAATACATATATTTTGCCCCGACGATCTATATATTATTTTGCTCTGGCTCTGAATGCTCTGACTCTTATAATTTCTAACCATGGTGATGATGAAACGTTAACGGGGGCCGAAGGACGGGGTATACACACAGTTTCCACAGTTCCGTACACAGGTGTGCAGTACATTGACAGTATATATACAGCGCCAGCTTGCTTTTCGGTTCCTAAAAATAAAGTTTTCCGCGCGGTTTCTTTGCCCGATTTTCCCCTTTCTTCTTGAGCCCCGGTTGTGCTGCTTTTACTTTTTTAGAACTCTGAACTATTCCTATAGAGGAAAGAACACTCGTACTTTAGCGCCAGCCTCCAGCATAAAAACTATGAAGAGTGAAGGGCAAGTGTCTGCGGATGATTCCTGATCTATGACGTATATGTTGTGTTACTATTAGATGCTAATAAGGTAAAGATTCACTTAACTAATTGGGCACTTACTAGCAGCACTCATTTTATAGGTGGGTTCTATGGTCTATTCTGTAGAAAAATTCTGTAAACATCTTGCGTGATGGTAAAAGGGCATTTTAATGATTTGAATTTTATCGTACACAACAGAATCTTTGCCCTTTTTGATCTTGCTTCTCGTAGAATGTGTACGTACGAAGGTTTATGATTTTAAAATTGACAAATAGTCAAACTGAAATCTATTCCGGTTGAGATCGAATCATCATGGACATCTACAATCCTTGGAGGAATATGATAGTAATTGCAGCCTTCTCCTAAGACTTAAAATCTTATTCAACGGAGTATCAATTGATAAAGAAAGAGTAATAGCCCTGATGCTGCTGCAGAGCTTCACCAGTTATTCGGACCAACGTTGGCACTCGTATCTCTTACGATGCTGTCATCTTAAACTCATGTGGCTGAAGAGCTGGACAAAAAAAATATTTGAAAGAAACATCAGAATTTTCTGTAGAAGCGTAACATAGTAATAAGTTTTTGCTTTGATTGTGATTTCTTCTCTGTACGTACCTACATTAATCTTTGCGAGATGGACATCATATTGATTACAGTTTTTTTTTTCATACCACTATCAAATTGGATGATTTCAGCGACGCATATATACTCTCTTGGATATATTCATCGTATCTCGCTGAGTATCTACAGCTTGTATCTCTATACTTGACGAGGAACTTGCCCCAAGATAACAATTGGGAGCAGAGTTCATGCATTCCATTGTTCAACTTGTGTTTACGGCCATTTGTTGAGGTTTGATTAATAATAAAGTTTCTGAAATGCTAGGTAGCTTTCAGGTTTATCAGGTAAAATCGTTGTATAAAGTCATTCCTTTCGGGACAGGGAATTTCTGCAGTTGCTCCTAACCCTAGGCCGTGATTTGGTTACAAGAAAATTTCGAAATAGATGAGTTTTTAGCCAAATACTTTTTTAGGTTTAGCATGCAATATAACGTATAATACATATATAGACTTCCTGAAACTGCCATTTATTTGGGGATCCCTTCCATAGTTGTTCCTGACGTGAAGAGCAGATGATACTTCAATGTCAGTAATGAGTAACCGATACTGTATTCTGGACTGGTCTTCAATTCATGAGTGATTCTGCCAAGGCTGCAAGATGCGACAACATCGCTCAGAAGAACTTAACTAATAGACCCACCCACTGCGATGCAGTAATAGTCCGCGGGAGGTGGTGGCACTTTTGTCTGATTCTGAATTCTCAATCTACTTCTCATAAAACGTTCTGTTATCTTCTTTTTTGTTATACCCATATATCTTTTAGCTTACCCTCTCGTTACGCATTATGCCAACATAATCCTTCTAAGACTGTTAGGATCTCCTGATGATGTTTGGCAATCCAGTCACACTTCTATTGAGCCTATTATGAAACACGAAAATGAAAAGAGCTGCTATTAAGCACTCATATGTGCTTTCTGCACGCCGTTATAAATTGAAAAATGTCGAAATGACATAAGAACCTATTATAAATTATCACGTAACCCTAGAATTATAGTTTTCCTTATCTTCTGAAGCATAAAAGACAAGGATCCAATTAATGTCTCGTAATTTTTATAGTGTAACGAATTTGAAAGCTGATTCCACCTTCTTTGCTGTTACAATATTCCTTATGGGGTCCAAACTCAGCATTGGAATACTCAGTGTATTACTGCTTATAATTGTACATACATAGCTTCTGTTTTCCGGGAGGTATTCTTTCCCGGAGGTATCTATAAACAAATAAGCACAGATACAAACTATAGAAATTTACGCACGCAAGATTTTCAAAAATGATGCATAAATATACATCTCACACACGGACCAAAATTGGGCCACGTTCAAGAATTCAACCAGCTGCAGTAAGCGAAAAAGTCAAGGCTCTAAATATTTATCTGCTCGTATACAATTGTCCTCAAATTTAGTCACTTGAGATACAAATGTAAACAAGCAGATGAAAACAATAGTTTTTAACTGATCATACTGATTTGAAATAAATATAAGGATGGTCGACCTGGTCTACGATTGTCTGAATATTTGATAAGTTTATCAGTCCTGAGTTGTTTGTTCTGTGGTCATCAAAAAAGACATGTAGGCAAAAAGTGGGTTGTCGGAAGACAACTAAAATTTCACACTGGTCAAAACTTAAGGCAGTCGAGGTAGTCACAAAATAGGGGACAACAAAAATTTTCTCATTCACTGACCACTTCCTCATTAGGTACAATCTCAAAAGTATATATAACATAGAACCGTGCCCCTTTGGAATATGAAACATCAGAGTATATTCTTTGTGATTCGCGATATTCTAGAATGTCATTTGTATGGTCAGATGATGTAGTAAAGTCAGTCTCCATGAAACTAAAGGGTTTATTAAAGAACTTAAGTTTGAGTGGATTCCATAATTTGGGGTGAATCAGTTTTCTTTATTTATTTTTATTCTTCATTTTACCCTCGGTTTTACCACCTGTTCATGTGAGTTCCATTCTAATAATTATGGGGTGATTGCTTGAGTATATATTGTTACATTGTCTTCACTTCAATTCTTTCGTGCACCTCGCGATGTTTTGAGGAATTCCAAGGTGCACACATTATAACGTAAGATATTCCTACCATTCTTAAGCTCGATGCACACTTATCGGGACAGCATGAACCGGTACAGACAAGCAAAATATTTTTATATGAAACCAAGTTAGCTAATTCAGATCAACCGGCAAGTAACGGAAACTTCATTGGCGGTCGCTCTCGGTGGCTAGAAACCAGACCGGGCGATTCTCGGTTTCTGGTCTAGTTGCGAAGTTAACATGGGATCACTCTTCCCAAGCTTTCTCTCGATACCTGTCTTTAAGTTTCCTTTCCGTTTTATGTAGTAAATATGTGCACGAGAAATGCTGGTGCCGGTCGATTTCTATCTGTCCCGGTTCGTGCTGTGTCGGTAAGTGTGCATCGACCTTTAGCCTGCCGCCTATGTCTTCTTCTGCTCATCGGTTTGTGGTAATGATACTATCATGATAGTTGAATTCAGACACTTCCTCCATTAAGGTATTTTTGATGATAATCAGGCTGTTGTTTTTGGAATTGAATTCATATACTGTGTTTTTCGTATTTTATTCTTGGTCTAACCTCTCATGAGTGTTAATCCTACTCTGCGTGTTACTAAATTAAATGAATAGATTAGTAGGACTATATAGTCTGCGTAGTTAAGTCGACTTCTTAGTCTCTATCTGATTTCTGGGTTCTTAGTTTGAATTCCTCAATACTGCCATTAGTATGTGTCAGGATGAAGGAGCGTCAGTAAATACCAGTCAAGATGAAAAGGCATCCTTGTTTTACAACCGATTTGAGGCTTAAGGCTCGCTCAGGCTCCTATTGAGAAGTAGTGCTATTTCGACATTTGTTGTGATATATTTTGCAGAATGCTCTTTAAAAAATACCATTGTTATATTTCGCACTCTTTGGAAGCTTGATGATTATTTTTTTCTTTTAGGAGGATGTTATTGTTTCGTTTGTCCATATTTCCTCAAGCATAGACTGTAGAGCTCCTGCTGTCATATTGGTACTGGTACTTGAAATAGTTCTGCACATATATCGACGTCTCCCTTAGTTTTCTTGCTCTAGAAGTTTTAGTGTTGGTTTCCATTATTTTTCTCCGTGAGGAGGAGCTCTGGTTGGCTTAATGTTTGCTTCTCAATCGACAGAATAATTTGTTTTCTCCAGTATATGGGAGTTCTAGAACAAGGTACACAAAAGAACACGCTACAAGTATAAACCATATAAACCCGGATCACTGCCTCAAAGCACTTTAAGTTTATATTCAACCAAAGAAAGCTATAAAAAAAAATGTTGCGAATGCGAAGAAATTATGCGGCGTAACACAACAGAGAGAGAATGTATAGAGCTTTCTATTTAATGATAAAAATGTTAATAAGGATATACATGAACAAAATAATAGAGCTAATATTGGCGGCTAATATTTGATACCTAAAGTGTAAATACATAAATCATATTTATGTATTTCATAATTTCACATAGTTATCTTCAAAATTATTCCAAGCAGATATCATTGAAAAAAAGCCAAAATTTAAGATTTGTATTACTGTTTTCCTGGCAACACTGGCTATCACAACTATAGAATTGTAGACACAAAGTCAAAACTTAATGCATACATATTGTCAAGAAACTTTTCATTTATCTTCCCAGTCGTTTTCAAGGCAGGTAAAGGGGAGAGTTTGCTTACATGCATTACAAAAATTCACTTTCTTGAACTGTGAACTTCAGTTAAAAATTTGCAAGAAGTTTTGTCATAGACAGACTTAAGAGCAAAAAGCTAAAAAAAAAAACAAATTACGCCAATGTTGTAAATTAAGTTTTATTTATATCATGAGTCGGCGACACATTTATTCACTAAGAAAATATCTAATCGGGTGTGATCTTTTGGCACAGGTTCAAATCATCAGGACATTGCCAACAAATAATCTTTTCTATTGTTCGTCTTTAATATAAGGTCTGAACTTTTGATGCGATTTTTGTCTGACCTTTTTCCATTTTACTTCCCTCTAAGAGTGAATTTTACATTCCGACCGGATTCGAATAATAAAACGGAAATATCAAAGGAGTGTGTTTCTTTTGCACGTGATTGAAATTTTCTACGGATTTGTACTTTGTGTGAAAGGCAATTCGATAAAAATATGGAAATTCCATTAAATGCCTTTTGATAGAGGGAAACTTTAATAATAATTTAGTTCTTATAACTATAAATCAGCCTTAAAGCGAAACATATCTAATACATTTTTTTTTAATATATGTAATTTCTAAAAGTTCTCCTTCAAAATGTAAAAAGCAATCAAATAACCCCTGACATCATCTAACCACTCATGTAGAATCTTAGATACATATAACATATTAAATTGCTATGCCAAACACTGAATGAGTCTTATCCCAGATTAACAAGAGCGAAAAAGTAAACTTGATATCAAAGATAAAATGTGTCTTATGAAGGTTTTGTTTTATGTAGGTATGCCACGTTAAGTATATGGGATGTCAGCATCAGACGACTATAGTGATTCTGTATTTGTGCACTTAAGAATCATGCCTAAACCATCTTATATTGTGGGTCATAATGTTTGAAGCCCCAAACATATGTATGTATCATGTTTTTTTTGCTGTTAGCTCATTTCAAATTCTTGGCTCGAACACGCCTACCGCTCTAATGTTATTCTTTTGTAGAATTTTTACCAAAATACCATAACTATTTATGTCAATTGTCAAAGAATAATTTCTCAGATAATCTCTATCACCTTTAATTTTCATGAAAGACGAATTTCATAAATAGCGCCTCTAAGCATGATTGTTCTAGTTTCATGTAAATCTCCGATGCATATTCAGGAGATATTTGTACATACATACATAGCTCGTTATAGTTCCAAATATGTTATGGCAGTAGATGTACTACTAGTCGTAAATCTTTACCTACAACAACGAATTTAATGTTTTCGTAGGATTCTATGTCATCTGAAAATTAGTAACCATCATAGAAAATAAAACGTTCGAATTTAGAAAGATTTTGCTATAATTTTTCAAATTTCCTCCAGTATTAACGAATGAAAGGTATAATTTAGATTTAAGCACTGCGATGTTAAACTTTTTTCTAGGAAGAGAACTTTTGTTATTTTTAACTTAAACTTGCAATTCGTTCACAAGTTTTCTGAACAAATTTCGAAATTCCAAAATTAATTTTACGAAACTACGGGACGTTCAAAACCCATACATTTCACACAAAATTTTACAATCCACTTGATAAAATTTCCGATGTTTTGTAAGAAGAAGAGTATTCGCACCTGCAATATTGTCTGTTTTTGTGTGTTTTGTGAAGGTGGTACCTAGGAATTTTCAAATTAAAATATGGATTCACCCCATGGTTATATTACAAAAAACAAACAAATTATGAAGATCCATGCAATACTTACAGAGATATATCGATCTTGGTGTTACAAGGTACCCCAAAAGCGATGATATAAAAATTTTAAATATACACGCTAAGGCTTGTATGTTAGATGAAATTGCATCTACATTCTGTAATCTAACTACACAGTAAAAAATTCTTACTACTTTCAAAGTAGGCAATTTAGTGCCTACTCTTAAAGTAGTAATTTTCAACCAGTTGAAAAAAATTACACATCCTTCTTAATCTTCATACTCAATGTAGTAAATGAATTACACACGAATTCGTAAAATTACACATTTTCTTAGTAATCGAATTCAAACATACTTTGTAAAATTACATATAGGTATAATTTGTAAAATTACACACACGATTGTAAAAGAATGCAATAAGATGCGTAAAATTCAAATGAAAATTTATATGTGGTTACTTTTTCAAAGCAACCGCTCTGCTTACATATTTCGGAAGTCAATTTTTGTCGCGAAATAACCAGTGATGAAAACTCTGAAAAAGAAAAAATTTGTCTTTTTTCATAACATCAGTAGAATATTCTTTTGTTTATTTTATGAAATATTGCAAATTTACAATACATAAGTTTATCCATGATAAACATAGGTTCGATTTGCATTCCACACAATACACAGAAGAAAACAAAGCTCAATAAAGTGTTGAAGAACTAAATTAAGAAAAGGAAATTCTTTTAGAATTTTTTGTAGATTTTTTTTTTATTAATATAATTGAAAATCTCTATAAACAAAAACAAAATAAATACAAATTTGATTTTAAAGCTATTTACATTTCAAGGTCAGTTCAATATTTTTATAGCTACATGCAGTAAAATTTATGATGAAAAAATTTACATAAAATATATTGAAAAAATAAACAGAAAAATATTCCAGAGATTAATGCAAGAAAAGTGTATAGTGCACACTTTTAAGATGATTTTACTTGAGCAATTGCCGTTATCAAACGTAAAACTTTTGCAACAGCATTCATATTTTTCTTTGTCCCTCGTGTTATATATATCTGTGTGGATTTCGAAAAAGTACCTTAGTATGAAGTCCCAAGTTTGTGATGCTTCCTGATGATAAGTCTTATTTAGAATGAAATAAAAACAGAATCCTGCAGAAGCCCTTCTTGAATATTATTTGAAAGTGAATTAACAACTTCTTTTTCAATGAAAACATAAATAGTATTTCGCTCATCACTTGTTTCTATATTTGTATTTATAAAAAATAGTTTATAAAAATTGATTAAAATTGATCTGAAAATAAATAAATAACTACAATTGTTTGAATTTCTAACGCATACAAATATTTTATACTTACATCATAAGTTTTGCACAAGAAGTCCAAATTTTCTTGAAAATAGTGACACAAAAAATCCAGAGCAATGAGAATATCCCTCGATCGTATTTTGTTTATTTTGTTTAATATTCTTGGTTTCTTAGTTTCCCCAAATTTAATGATTTGTTGGACTTTTTCATGAAATGTTAAGGTGATATCAGATATTTTTTTTCTGTTAGACTCTCAAAATGCCTAAAGACAAATTCTTGTCTCAAAAGTAAGGGCCAATTATCCTTTATATCCCCAAAACTGTGTACAATTTTTAAGTTATTCAAAAATTTTCTTTGTTGAGTATAACATTCATCCATTAATGACAGTATTTTATTATGGTCATCTTTGGTAAAAGTTGCGTGTTTATTAAATCTTATTAACGTTTCTTTTATTTGTGTAACTACACTTGAACATATATTTTAAAGTTTCACCCATTTTTATGATGAAAAATACTTCTGCATCCCATCACGGTTTTAACAAATCTGTGGTGACGCTATAAGCTTGTCTCAACTTGTCTGAAAATACTATGCTGTACTTGAAATTTCTAGAAAACCATAGTAATTTTAAGCATAAGAATTGGATTTTACTATCCATGAAAGCAATTTTAAAGAACTAATGTAAAATTTACAAACACATACGTACTTTCACACATTTAAGTTGAATTTTACCAATTAGAATTAGTAAAATTAAGCATTTTATGTATTTTACACACAAATGCGTAAATTTTAATATCAATTTATAAAATTCCTACTCTGCTTTCTAATATTTTACTACTATAATTGAAGTAAAATTCAAGAAATTTTTTACTGTGTAGGTACATGCATACATATATGTAATTAATTTAGATAAATGGCTCCGGAGACAACAACAAAAAAAGTGAATAACACCTTTTTAAGGTTGAAAAATTGCCGTTTTATATTACAATAATGGGTATACTTTCAACTCATCATTGTGAAGAACATCACATCATGAGACAAATGTTCACAACAGAGTATACTATTGGATATGAAAAAAAAACGCGGAAGAAATGTATTAAAATATAGGAACTATGGGTGTATATGATCCAAGTGCAAAAAAACAATTTTTCGACTGTAAAAAGTCAGTTATGAAGTTTTAAGCAGGGACCGAAAGGCAGAGTTGTTAAAGAATGCAGCCTTTTTTGGTTTTAATTCAAAGGAATGAAGAATGCATATTTAGCATTCTTTCATTCCTCTTCAGTATTAGGAATTAGGAAATACAAATCCACATTCCTCAAAAAATATTGCCGAATGCATTCTTTTCCTTTTAGAAAAAGAATGCTGCATTACTTTGAGCTGCATTACTCTGGAATGCATTGCATTCATTGAAGTCTGTATGAATTCACTTGCATTCACTTGCATTCAGCATTCACTTGAATTCAGTGAAATTATCCCATGAAATTATTTTGTGATTAAGAATGAAAGAAGAAATAAAGCACTTTTAAGCATTTTTTTTAAAAGAATTTCAAATCAAATCAAAAAGTATTTATTCCAGAGACCGAAAATAATGTTTATTTTTCATTTGTTATGTTAAAAAATCATTTAGGGAGGAAAACCAGATGAATTAAATTATGCGAACAAAATACATCTACTTGCATTATGTGGTAGAATTCGACAAATTAATTAATATTTGAAATTCTTTAAAAAAATTGCTTAAAAGTGCTTTATTTGTTCTTTCATTCTTAATCACAAAATAATTTCATGGAATTATTTCACTGAATTCAAGTGAATGCTGAATGCAAGTGAATCCAAGTGAATTCACACAGACTTCAATGAATGCAATGCATTCCAAAGTAATGCAGCTCAAAGTAATGCATTCTTTTTCTAGAAGGAAAAAGAATGCATTCAGCATTCTTTTTTTGGGGAATAGAATTCATTTAATTCCATTCCAATTCTTTAAACATACTTTGACTGCAGCTTCCAATTCGTTCATTTGAATGAAAAAATGTATAGGAATGCAGCTCAGAAATAATGCATTCTTTAACAACCCTTCGAAAGAGTTATAAGAAATATTTTAAAAGTCTGGTTTTAACACTTTGTGATTGATATTTTATATTTTATCTTCTAATGAAATAGTTAAAAAGAGAATTTTATTTTCTTCTGAGTAAATAACAATCTTATCTTAAGTTTTATATTTCTCTCAAAAAATAAAACTCATAATTCGAGTTTTTCATTTTTCTCAGCTTTTAACAGTTAAAAATGAGTTTTATTTTTTCCCTCAAGAAATAAACCTGTCCGAGTAAGGTTCTTAGGGAAAGAAAAATTGGAATCGGCAACCCCTTCTTGGTGTTGCTATATATAGCTTTGGTTTTTAACTGTAAATGGCCGTTTTAAAAAAAATGTAAATTTAAGTTGAAAAATCGGACCAATCGGGCAACTGTTTCGTACAGTTGCTATACAAAATTGTTTAAAAGAATTGACAAATTGTATCTTCTAACAAATATATGACAACAAAAATAGAGAACGTCCATTGATAAGTTTTATTTCCTGAGGAAAATAAAAAACTCTGATTATGAGTTTTATTTCTTGAGGAAAAAAATAAAACTCATTTTTAATTCTTATAATAGACGAAATATGTAAAACTCTGGCAAAGAGTTTTATATCGCTGTAAAATAATATAAGTATTTTTTTTAACAGTTAAAATTGAAATATAAAAAATATGTCTTACAATAACAGTTAGGATTGGATTTATATATTAAAATTGAAACTTTCTTGATGTCAACGTAGGCAGCTAGTCTAAGTGGTGTACATAGACCCCTTTTGTACTATGCTACTTCCTAGAAAATTTTATGAAAGAGTTTTTTCGGTCACAAAAAAATAATAACTGTTATTTTCGGTCCCTGGTTTTAAGTATCAGCACTACACCACTCGGTTACCCTCTCCTCCCTCTTTAATTTGGTACCAAACATGACGTATTTTGGAGAGCACACTTATCTTTTTCTACTCTACACCCTAAATCCATCGGAAAGACTATCATTGCCCGTCAATATTTCGAAAAAAATTTACCGCCAAGGCCCGTTAAATTTGCAAATTACCGTTAATCGAAATAAAATATAGCTTATTATAACACCGATGCATACCTAGTTACCAAAGTAATTTCTCAGTTTTTTAATTGGACTTACAGATCCTGTAACTTATTGCAACTCCTGTTTTTTTTTTAATTTCGTGAATTCGCTTTCATTTTTATTCCCGTTTCCTCCCCGGTCAATTCTCCCCTTGTTTTATTTCCATCTTGTCCCATACGGGACTCGAACTCATAATTGGGTCATTCCATAGCAAATCGACCAAAAATCACAAAAAGTGTGACATGACCATCACCAATTTTGTTGAAATTTTACATACTAAGGGCCGGTTTCACAGCTCGAGTTTAAACTAAGGATTAGTTAAACTGAGCTTAAACCAAAATGAGTTTCACATTGTTCAACCGTTTTTAATATGGCAGCACTATGGAATTGTGAACTAACAAGCTATTGTGAGTCATTTACTGTCAAAATATTGCCGGCCAAATCGTTGTGACAAAAAATTAGTTAAATAAACCTACGAAAATGAGTAAAGACTCTTTGAAACGCACGACGAACTTTTCATCAAGAGAAACAACATTATTAATGAAATTCGTTGAAAGGCATACAAAGATCATCGAATGTAAAAGGACTGACAGAGAGACTGACTCATTAAAATGATTTTTAACATTGATTTTTTAACATGATTGAAATTTCTTCATCGCTAATATCTTCCTGGTCTGAATTCATCACATAAATTGTATATTTACACAAATGTTGTCTAAAAACCAATCTAATTGAGCAAGTGTCAAATCGAAATGTCACTTTATTCACATTTAAAAATAAACTGAGTTTAAACGCTCAATTTTGGTGGTTTAAACTAAGTTTAAACGAAGTTTAACTTACCACTGTGTTGAAGAGATAAACTGAGTTTAAACTTGAACTATGAAACCGGCCCTTAGAGGGTTTGGGAAAACAAAAATTTAAATTTAAAATTTTCCTTTTACGTTTTTTGCGAGTTATGGCATTTTCAAAATTTCGCAAAAATGCTGTCTTGGTTTTCTTTATAAATCCATATATATTTTTCTATTTGTGCTAGGACAGTGAAATATGACTCACTTGAAAGATAGGATCTCAAGCTAGTTTTTTTTTAAGCATATCCACCGACTGACTCAAAAGCTCATTCCCAAAAGATAATTGCCTACTTTCTAGCATTTATTAAATTTTTTTCGCTTGGTATGCTTAAGACAAAGTGCAAACAACGCAGAAAGGGCTACGTTTTAGGTACAGAGTGTGATAAATTATTTTAAAGGGAATCCCATATGAAAAATTGGTGTTGATGATGTTTTTTTTATACATATACTAGCAGTTAAAAAAATCGAGGTAAAAATCCGAAATTTTAAATTTGTTGAACCATAAAATTTGTACCCCATTGGAGAGGCTGCAACGTTAAGAAGTTACAGGGTAATATATAAAAACATACCCAAATATTTTTAAATTCCTTTATCTCGAAACCCGTAAGGATTTCCCCCACCTCCCATACAATTTTTTGCTTGTCTAAACCTGGCCTATCTGTACCCTTCAGATGCAATACCACATACGGGACACCCTGTATAGAAACAATATTTTTTTATTTGTGGGTAGTTATAAATGTATTTTTGTGAAACTCTCTTGAGTTTTCCTCCTTGATCCCGTTGAGATCCCAACTTAAAATTTTAATATGTTTTTAAGATTTTATTTTTCTTAGATAGCTTGAGATCCTATCTTTCAAATGAGCCATATTTCACTGTGCTAGCATAAATAGAAAAATATATATGAATTTTTAAAGAAGACCAGGATAGCATTTTTACGAAATTTTGAAAATGCCATAACTCGCGAAATACGCACTGTAGAAGGAAAATTTTTAATTTGTATTTTTGTTCTCACAAACCCTCCAAGTATATAAAATTTCAACTAAATTGGTGATGGTTATGTCACACCTGTTGCCTATTTGACATGGAATGACCCCCCTGATAACCTCGATATGTACTAACTAGCCCTGACAGCTTTTGGTTATGTATATTTGTCACATGGGCGGGTGTATGGCGGGCTACAAACTTTTAATATAACAAAAATTAACGTGTTCATATACGAGGCACGTTCAGAACGAAAGAGTACTGAGGCTCTGCACTCAAAAGGATTTTTTTTAACAAATTTGGCAACACTGCGTTCAACGGTAAGTTCTTGGAAGTAGAATGCGCATTCGTTTGTTTCAGTCGGTTGAAAAGTATTATAATGCCGTGTTGAAATCCCAAATCCCGCCACCTACGAGGTAAGGAGCGTAATTCGGTACCTTCTGGCGAAGAAAAACGTGCCAGATCCAGATCCTACACGACTATACCTCTGAGACGTAAAGGCAGTAGGAAAATCCTCCTCACCATTAGCGAAAAAATTCAAACCCTTTAATTCAGTCCGAAAGATCATGGTCTCTGTATTTTGGGGATATAAAGTGATTCTCGGCATTAAATTTTTGCCCTAGGGAAACCATTAATGCTGCACGGTACTGTGAAACCCTGAAAACTACAGAAGGCGATACAGAACAAAAGAAGGGAAATGTTTGCGAACGGAGTGTGCTTATTGCATGACAATGCACGTCCCCCACATAGCCAACGCCAAAAAGGAACTCTTGGACTCATTCGGTTGGGACATCATGAACCACCCCGCTCTCAGATCTGATCTGACACTTTCAGATTTTCATCTTTTCACCTCTCTGCAGTAATTTATGTGTGAAAAAAATTTCCACCAACGGCGAGCTCATCGCTTGGTGCACAAGAAGGATATTACGTCGAAATATGTATATGAATTTGAAAATTTTTCAAAAATATATTGCTTTTTCGATTTTGGATCGTAGTAGTTGAGTAGTAGCTTTTACTTTCTGGACGTCCCTCGTATAAAATGTTGATGAAAGGCGTGAATTGAATTATCTTTTCCGATTATGTTTTTTATTCGTATCCTTTAGGGGAGATTCCGGGTGACATAAAGAAATCTTTTTTCTTATATTTAAAAAAATATATATATTTTTTGATTCGTTTGAAATTTTCTTCTATTTGGTGCAAGATAGAGGCAACTCAAAAAAGAAAAAGCCATTCTTATTACTGTTATTAATAATATTTAAAAGAAAATGATTGATTTTAAGTTTTGTAAATATGATAACACCGCTATTCTTTGTGTATTTGAATTTTAAGCATTTTTTTATTTATTACTTCCAGCCAGCGTTAATTGGAGTTACATCGCTCTTACAGCAAAGTCTTCAATTCATTTTACAGAGCTATCCTCCTTTCCACCACTCTTTGCAAATCTCTGATCTGACGACTATTCGGTTTCTTAAATGAAATAATTGGGCATCTTCACAAAAAAGCTATGGGTTGACATTAGTGAAGAGCTCTTCTATTTTAGAATTACAGTGAAACCTCTCTATCGAACACCACTATAATGAATTTTTGTCTTGGCAGTAACATTTACTTACGATTTATTTTGAAAATAATTTCTTAATAACGAATTATTCACGACGAACTCTCCATATAACCATGCGCGTAGCTAGGTAGGGGCACGGGTGGGCACGGCCCACCCCAGTGAACCCGAAATCGCACCGGTGACCCCCGGCTGCGGAACTGATGATATATGTATATACCTCATCATGGGATGCATTCAAACAATTACAACTCTTGCAGACTAGTAATTAAAGTATATCGACTAATGTAAACAGAAGAATACATATATACAAGTCGGAAACGTGACTATACAAGTGCCGATGCAAATCCAGATACTTGTATCTAAGTGTAAACTCACCTTAACAATGATTTGACTTTCACCATTTCGACCGACTGATAATAAATCCATCAGAATTATTGTCAACTCAAAATTTTTCCATTCTAAAGTCTTGGTTTCCAACAGAATGCGGCGGCGTAATTGCAATTGCGCCACATTCTGTTGAAAACCAAGGCTTTAGCATAATTCGACAACGCACTACACTGTTTACGTAGAAAAAAAACCCCTCAACACACTGATTCTGGGCATGTGTATGCTTGTTTTAACCATATGTGAAAATACTATGCGCACATACTGGCACTACATGATCTTTTTGGTTATTGGTCATGCTAGCCAATAGCTTGCGTTTAATTTTCTTATGCGTTCGGGGAAAATGTTCCATTTTGCTTGTATAAGCGAAATAGACTATTTTCAATATTCAATTTATATATAAATCGGACGACGTACCCAATATTATACATTTACGTTAATTTATAGATATTCGCCCCTTTACTAAATCTTGCTGGATCACCAATTATCGAAGAAAATCGATCGATAATCCTAAGTAAAAATCCGGAGGGTCGCTGTAACTTAGCCAGTAGATTTTAAAACTAAATCAAAAACGAACCAAGAGACCCCCGACCTACGGTAAGGTCTCTCGTCCCCTAATAAAGAACAAAAAGGAAAAATCAATAAGTCAAAAATAAAAAGCGTAATAAGAAAAGTTTGAGTTCTTAGTTTAGAAAGTCAAAATGTCAAGAAAAAGATCTATAATCGAAGCTGGTGAGCTTCTTGCATAAAAGCACCCCCAGTCCTTGCTATAATTGGAAAACGTAAACTCACAGCAGCTTTAACAACTGGAAAAAATTAGCAGAGGTAGAGGTAATATCTTGAAAATTCCTTAATTTTCTTGTAAATATGATGACAAATTTCTTAAATTCATCAGTATAATTATAAAAAAAAATCTTAAAAATTGATACAGCCTTGGAAGCTAAAGCGATGGTCATGTAAAACATGCTTAAATTAAAAAATTATGAGATAAATGCTGAAAATTTGAGGAAAAATATTAAAGAAGAGTATAAACTTTCTAAAAGGGCAATATTACTCCTAGTGAACTCCGCCGGCTGTGGGAGAAGTTTTTCTGCTATGATACGGATAAAAACGTTGCTTAGAAGTACAATGCTTCAAGGACGATTCTCTCGCATGTCACGCATGCTACTGCTCAGCACAGAGAATGCCCTTGTTAAAAACAATTACAGTTGAAAAGTTATTGAGCCGATTTGTAGAAAAAAATAGGAAACTAAAGCTTATTTAATTGGGTTTTGGCGATTTCTGTTATGATTATGACGATATTAATTTAGAAAATAGTGATGGATGGTGACGAATTCAAATTAAACGGTAATGCACTGAGAGAAATTGTCACTGAGGAGAAGCTCTATTCCATGTGTATCAAGGAAAGTTAGTTGCGATTTTGAGCTTAGCAGACATTTCCTGGATGTAAGAAAACAAATTGCTTCGTCTTATTCAAATGAATATAGAAAAATTAGATTAATTGTAGTAAATATATTTTCTCAGTTATCTCTGATTATGATAATAGCAGAAAAGTTTCATACAGAATATGAGAAAAGTTTATATATCCTAAGAGTAGAATTGCTTAAATGTAGTCAAATTTCGTTATTCTAGAAAAAGATTTATTTTAAATGTTCCAAATTAATTTTTGGTAGGTAGGTATATATTATGTTGACTTCATGTAAAATGTTCTTTATTGTAGCAAGTCAGTTTCGTTGTATAAGTGATAATTTTTTTATAATAAGAAAAGTTTTTCTCGTGTTTCTACACATATTAATTAAATTTGGTTTCTATTAGAAGGAGTTTTCTTCTTTCTGTGAAAGTTTAAAAAAAATCATACGTTTTTCGTATTCGCTCTAGAAAACAAATAAAAATAGTTTGCTTGATGTAAGGAAACTTGGTGATGGTGTTAACACTGATTAACGTCTTAGAAACTTTTACACATTTTTGAAAAACAAAACTTTAGGCCCACTCCGTAACAAAACCCTGGCTACGCCCATGCATATAAAGACCAAAATCTGGTAACCAAAGAATAAATAACAAAAAGAAGGGACACAGAAGAGTGTTCCGATTGTTTTCCATTTAAATATGCACGGCGAGAAAAGGAAGGAAAAAAGATAAAAAAAAATTAAAAAGAAATCAAACCCTCTTTGAACATTTTACGAATAAGACAAGACAAAAAATGTGAAAGCGAAGATTACAACAAGCAAAGAAACGGAATGGCAAATGTTTCATTTTCGTAAATAAATGAGAAGGGGCGGAGTTTTAACGTTTTACTCTCAAAAAATGTTCCAGCTCTTTTTTGAAAACCGGTTTTCTGTGAAATCTTATGAGAAATATCCAATGTTTTTTTGTAGCATAGCCAATGTTTGTTAGTGTAATTTCTATACAATTTGAGCAGCACGTGCTTCTGTTTACATTCGTTTTGCTGTGAAGAGATTAAGTGGGAGAAATTCTTGCTGGATTCTCTGATATTTTCGGGAAAAATGAGAATTTTATTTGAGGGGAATTTTACATCTCCTTTCAGCATCTGGGCCAAAGCGAAATTTATCTTTTTCTTAAAAATGGGAGGTAGTGTGACCTGATGTACGTTATTATGAATAGGTTGAAAGGATTTTGAGGGATTTAATAAGATTTTTGTCGTCCGGGTAATCCTACGTTCTTTCGATTTTTGTTTTTAACTCGTTGTCTCAGTTGCACTACAATAGTGCATAGACAAGTTCTTTTCACCCATTCATGCAAAAGACGAAAGTATATGACATTACTTGTTTCATTCTAAAAAAACACGATAAATTTCCTATTTTGTTCTCCTCTGTCTCTACTTATCCTTATTTTACTTTGCCTATACGTTCTTTCGATTTTTGTTTTTAACTCGTTGTCTCTACAATAGTGCATAGACAAGTTCTTTCCCCCCACTCATGCAAAAGACGAAAGTATATTGTAACGTTCCTTTATTGCCTAGGGACGTTGCTTAAAGAGAAATTTAAATATATAATAAAAGAAATATATATAATAAAAAATACTCTTTAATAGTAACTCGATTTGGCGCGGTCTATGCTATACATTCAGTTTTGACAACTCTTCTTCTTACTCTTAATTCTAACATATGTATATGACTCCTGCGAGTCATCTCGAGATATCGACGAGTCTCGATATCGTTACTTGTTTCTTTCTAAAAAAAACACCAAAAATTCTCAATTTTGTTCGGCTCATTCCTATCTTCTTATTAGGTTATCTTTCCTTTCGGTTTGCCTTTTTCGGAAACGAAAAGCGAAATTGAATGTGCTTTACTCGTATATTACTTAAGGTATGATCACAACGAGGCGGGCCGAGGGGAGGCTATATCAAAAGTTGAAGAAATAAAATAATTGTATGCTGTACTATGAGAGTGTGCATAACGAGATTGTGATGTGGCAATGCGCGATATGACGAGACACCTCTTAAGGCACTTTCACATCAAACACAAGAATCGAAAAAATGTAACCGAAAAACTCAATTTATTCCACTTTAAAACAAGATTTTTGCTCCAATGTTTAATAAAATCATGGGAAATAGGATAAACTAATAATTTTACTAATAAAATAGTATATTTATCTTAGAATTTTTAAGAAAACACAACTTTTATGATTTATCGGACGAATTCTTCCGCCGAAAAAGTTTTTCGGCCGATAAAACATAGAAGTTGTGTTTTTCTTCAAAATCTGAAATATATATAACTATTTTCTCAGTAAAATTCTTAGTTTATCCTATTTCTGTGGATTTTATTAGTCATTGGAACAAAAATCTTGTTTTAAAGTGGAATAAATTGAGTTTTTCGGTTTACATTTTTCTGTTCTTGTTTTTGATGTGAAAGTGCCTTAATGAAATTTTTCGCAAGGTGCAGCACGCTAATTTTGACAGCTGGCATATTCTTATATGTTTTATGTTTTTTTCTTCTATATAATTAAAGGGCTCTTTACTCATTCTCATATACTGGAAGAATCTATGAGGATCAGTTCGTAAATCTGTATGTAGGATGATGAAATTTGCCAGATTCCAGACATTTATCGGATGGCGAACAAAACAATGGAAAGTACACTTTACGTGACAAACACAAAATTTCTTCTTTATAATCTGATGAAATAATTTATGCTCTCACTTCGCGATTTATCGAGTAACGGAACGCCTTGTTGTTAACACTACACCTCAAGATGTAATTTCACCTCACCTCGCTCAACTGCCTAGCCTCGCCTCGTTGCGCACGTACGCTTACTCGTGATTTTTATTCATAATTAATATGGCATCTTGAGGAGTCCCCAAAAAAAGAGGGCAGCAAGCCCTCATCGTCCAGAGAGTGTATTCAGCTCACATTAAGCACCATCACCAAAAAGCAATAATTCGTCGACAGGCACCAAAACTTCAGTAAACCTATCGATATATGAAGTCAACAAGTCAAATATTTCAGCAGATGGGCATGGAGGGACATAAACTGTATACTGTGTGAAAGCCTAAGAGACACACATATAAACTCCAGATCACCGGAATCAACAAAGTCGTCCAACATGCATGGAACAGTTCTATAGAATATATAAAATCAGGTTATCAAGCTCTCAATGGCAAAGATGGTGAGGTCAGCCGGGTTGAGGTTGAACTCGAGTAGATCTACTTTCTACTCTGCTGTAACTTTGTCAGCTTTGACTAAAAACTACTAAATAATTTGAATTTTCAAGCCAACAGGCCAATTAACTGCTATCATACAGAAGTTTTCAAAGTTCATATTGTTAGTTGCAAAAGTTTGCAAGGCTCACCAGGCTGAGGCTCTTCAAGTTATACTGAGTTCGAGGTTGGAAAAGTTAACACAGTGTTTCTTGCTTTATTTCTTTAATAGTTTTCGGCACACTATGAAAATGCTAAAATATGACAACTCCCGACAGGAGTTTGATACGAACCATGTCCGTACAGCCTACAAATGCAAAGCATTAGGAATCTCAATGGATGTCTTTCTGACATGACTCGCAACTGGTTCGTACGAATCGCAAAAATTTAAACTTTAGACAGATTTCATTAACTATTTATATTTTACCATATACCGAGTGCAAATTTCCACAATATCTGTAAAAAAAATGTAATTCTTATGTATGGCGATGGACATTTTAGTTTTTAATTAAAACTACTATCACACCACAAATTTAAGTTGACGCATGTCATTTTCATAAAATGTATCAAAATACCTTTAAAATGTGCTGCTTAGGTTCTTTTATGTTATGCTTCATAACAGGAAATATTTCATGTTACGATGCATCATGATACAAAGCTAACAAGGTATGGCCGATTCGAGAGGAATTTTTTGTGTTACTGCGAATTTATTTTAAGTTTTTCATATTTTATTGGCCGAAATACCCTTTGAATATATTAAAATAATTAACAAAACATTAGTTTCTTCGTTTAAATCACTTCAGGAAAAGTAATTATGCGCTAGCGGAAAGCAAAGCAATTTCCAAATAGAAATAGTTTGATAAGGACGATTGAAATTGAGACGAACAAATTTGTGACAATAGTCGCCAAATGAGGCAAGCAACCAATTGACAGATAGTTCGGCCATACCTTGTTAATCTTTGTATCATGACGATGCATAAAATAAAATTTCTGGTACAGAATAGAATTTTAGGGAATTATTGTATTTTAAGGCATAAAATGATAAAATTTTACCAACAGCATAGCGTCCATTATTTTTATTTTTTTGGTCACCACATGTGCATTTTTTCCGATGGTACATCGTATATGGAAAATTATTTATGAGAGAAGCAAATGCCTTCTGCATTTTTCCAAACCTCGTTTTGTCAATGTGTGCGTGTCTGGAAAACCTTATTCCCATAAAAAGTTCTCAAACATACAAAGTTTTTCTGTGTGCTGCAACTAAAAAATTGTTCTGACAACACTAATCTGTCAATTTCGAATACTGGCTGAACGTTTTACTATAATTTAATAGCAAATATTTATTAAAATTCTATGTCAAAATGAAAAAAAAATACGTTTTTAATTTGTAATTAAATATGGTGAAATTGAGAGTTTTTAAATATTTTATTATTGAAATGATTAAAGTCATTTCAGCTGTAGTCCCTCATCTAGAAATAGGAAGCAGCGTATCCACAGATTCGTTGCAATGGTCTTCTTCGAAACTCATTTCAGATGATTTGACAATAGATATTCCGTTTTGACAGTTTGCGATTTTTGCAGTGACTGCTTTGATAGCATTTAAATTTCAATAAGCTATCTCCCTCATAATATTTGGAAAAAATACATGTCATCATAATGTAAATTCCTTTGATATGAATAGTAATTCGAAGTTTTAAATAATATATTGACTATATTTTGGAAATTAATTAATGGTTACAGTACTCTCTTGTTAATCCGCCGCTCGATTTCCCGAAAAACATTGTAATCATCCGGTTTTTTTTTACTACTTGAAGGAGAAATAAAAAACTATAATGCGCCGATTCTTTGAATTTCGTGTAATGCGTGTGTGCCTGTATTTTCGAATCGAGTCGCGTTCATGTGTGTCGCAGATCTGTGTGTGTCCGTCCCTCCCCTTCACCTTTCATCAACCTTCCAGTATTCGGTTGGTATTTCTCACGTAAAGTTCCCTCTCGTTTTTATGGGACAAATCGTAAACATTGTCAAGTTTGTCAAATTGTAAAATTTTTAATCATTTGTAATAATAATTGTTGTTAAAAAATGGACGAAAATTATGTCCGAAATAATTTCAATCTTTTCTATAAACAAATATGTAAAAACTTTCAATTTCGCAATATTTAATTAAAAATTAAAAATTTACTTTTATTTTCTCCCATGTTTGACAGATGATTTAATAAATATTTTCTATAAAATTATAGTAACAACAAAAATATGTCAGTAACACTGACATATATAACATGGACTGCCTGATTTGCTATTTCATATGGGTCAACTTTTTTTGGCAGGGTGTGACAATTATCTTAATTTCAAGTTTTACTTTTGCTTTAATATTCATATTAAAAGTTCAACAAATTATAGAAGCACTCGAAATTATTTCTCTTCTTGGAAGCTAATCTCCTACAACATCAAATATTTTTTAAACTTGATTTTTAAAGAAATGAAATTAAGCAATTTTAGTCTACCTGCCCCTAAAAGTAGCTATGGGGGACAGAGAAAGGATTACAAATATTGTATTGCCATCTATTTCTATCCAATATATATACATTTGGAAAACCACTGAACTGAAACTGGACTATGTATAGTACTTATTATTTGTAGTTCAGCGGAATAAAGTAGTTAAACCAATAAGGGACAACTATAGAAAAGTGATCCCATAATAATGTCAAATAATGTATAGAATTTCAGTAGTATCGGCAGTCCATTTTATATATGTCAGTGGGCAGTAAGAGTAGTCGAAATTGACAAATTAGGGTTGCCAATAACAATGTTTTAGTTTCAGTAACTATATAAAAACTTATTATGCTTGAGAACTTTTTATAGTTCCGGACACGCACACATTGATAAATCGAGGTCTGGAAAAAATGCAGAACGCGTTTGCTTCTCTCGTCAATCATCAAGAAATTTCCGTATAGGATGTGCTATCTCCCTCACAATTTCTGTAAAAAATGCGTGCCATCATAATGTAAATCCTCCTTTACACTATCGGCTTATAGGCTCGTAGCACTTCATGAAGAGACTACAAATTTCAGCCACTTAGTGTAAAAAAGTAAAAAGTCCTTAAGCGCAAACTGTTACACTATCTGCCTACACTTCATAAAGTGCTAAGTTACATCAAAGTGTTTCAAGTGTATGATAGTATTTTCTGTATTGTTGAAAGATAATTACCCTGGGTTAAAAAGAAGTCTGTTGTCTATCTATGATTACAAATGGTATTTTCACATACATCTTTTCCACATTCCCATCTTATTTGTCTTTGATATTGTTGAAGGCGATTTCCATACACCTCCTATACGTCTTAAATTACTAAAAATCTTGTCTTTTTACCATTCCAGTTTTCTCGTTGCAAATTTAATATATATAAGACTGAAATTCATTCAAAACAATTTCAATTGAAACAGTTTTCAATGAATTTCAGTCTTTTAGACAATAAATTTGCCTATTTAATACATACACATCTATTACATTGAACATGTAGACCACTCTTATGAAAACTGTGATTAATTTTGATAAATTTGTTTCACATTGAACAAGTTACTAACTTGAAGGCTTTAATAACTCAAAATGAATGAACGCCCATATAACGTAGTTGGTATATTACTGGAAAAAGATAAAATGTTAAAGGAATTGTGGAAAAAATTAATTTTATTTTTTTTTTAATTTCACAGGAGTCAATATGGTAATACTTTCATTTAAATTTTTACAGTATACCTGCGGGTAAACTCCGCCTTGAATACGGAGGTCTTCTCCATTTATGACAAATACAGAAATTGATTACCGGCGGCACACCACAAACATTTGTAAAATTATTTCGTATAAAGTTCTCCGGAGAAATACTTTCACAGAGTACAATCTTTAACATTCTGACTGTGTTCTCCATTTCCCAACTCTTATCTTGCCTATATACGGAAATCCTTAACATTAGAACATAAACGCCTCTTTTCGGAAGCTGACAGTGGAAAAATATTTGGAATATTTTAACTCATTTACATACACAGAAGAGAAATTCTCGGATTTTAAATTTTCTACCTCGATGAATTGCCAGCTTTTTCAATGTTTTTATAATTTTACATAACCAAAAGAATGTGGGTCGAGTGCGGTATAAATTCGTTTTCGTTATAGGGTTGTTGACTGTTGTACAAATTTATATGAAGAGCAGGCATTGAACGAAACAGTACAGAGTTTATTTTTATAGTATTCAATTAAGTTAGCCTTAGATCACACAAAGAAAATTAGACCCGTTCCCGCATTATACTTAAAAGTTCAATAAATAGCAATTTCTTATGAACATATATATGTTTCCTAACAATACAGAAATAAATGGAACAAATGAGGCGACAAGCTTGTGGTGCAGACTATTAATAAAGTACGAACTTCTGAAGGCTAATTAATATAACTTTCCACAGTAATATCAATGTGAACCGTACATACACATTATTATGTATATGTATATAAAACAACATGATCGAAGAGAGGAAGATTTTATTCTGTTCAGAGACCCAGTAATACTCCCTAGTTCTGTGATGAAAATTCTATAAATAATGAATAACCATTGGGGCTTTACGGCAGCAACTTTTCCTTTCCTATTGTCTACGTAACGTATTCCCCTAGGTTGTAAACAAAAGTATTCCCGATTAATAACCCGGATTTTGTCCGTACTGATTTTGTACAATATTTACGATTTTTTTTTTATATCTTTTCAGTGTTGAAGGAGTAATTCCAAATAAAGAATGACCGCTGAAGTGATGGCTGCTGATTCAAATTGGGATCCAGGTGAGTGAGTGGGTTAAGACGGACTTAATTTAAATTTTCACTGCTAATTTTAGATTTGATTTGTATAAATTAGTTTACGGATGAAATGAGATTATAATTTAGTAAATTATTTATAGCTTTTACTTTAAAATTGTAAACTATATTTTATATTTGGTTAATGGAATTTCAGATCTTTAAGTGACCGTGAATGTAGGTATAAAAGCAATTCAAAATTGTAAATAATAAATACAGGATGAACTTTTGTGAATCGTATAATTATAGGCATATGAAATTTATTCAGAATGAAATTTTAGGTATTTAATATGGTAATGTACTTAGGTATAAAACAAAAATTTCCTTGTTCTTAAAAGGATAGTATTTTCGTAATCAGTGACTAAAACGTCATTTTGCTAAAGTGTAGATTGACAAATTTATTTCTCTTAGTGTTTGGTCCGATATATATACATAGGTGTATACGACTGTGCTAAATATAAGCTGTGCTCTCTTGTGTCCGAAAAACAGGTTAGAGCAAAAGATACACAAAAGAACGCCTCATACATTTTCATAGAAGATTTATAGATAAAGCGAACAGTACAAATAGTTCGCTTCAATCCACAGAACAATTTGTTCTCTCCAGTATATGGGAGCTCTAGAACAAGGTACACAAAACAATACAGCTATAATGAAAGTGAGTAGTGACGAAGAAGTATATGATTGCCTACATATGCAAGGCGTTTCTTCCACGCTGGTCCATAGAGCGGGAGGTGATACTACGCACCTAAAAAAACCAAAAGTTGTGTGGAAACGAGGGGGGCATATCAACCATTTCGGAGTTACAGGGTGATTAAGAAAATATGCTAGGTTGATTTCTTTGTTCCAGACTTCCCCCAGTTTGCAGTACGAGGATTTGTCTAATGCACTGGCCAATCCTGTGAAAAAGAAAGTGCATTTGCATAAAAATTCTTAATGCTCTTCACCTTCTTTTCGGCCAAGAAGTATCTACAAAATTCTTTGTGGGAAGCAGGTAAACGCTCGCCATGTGTGCCAGAAGACAACATCATTTATACAATACATAATAAATCATACATCCCATCAATTTCTTTTCGACAAAGCTTCAGTTTTCTTGAGGTTTAGTTTGTGTAATAGATGCGTTAAGATTACGCAGCTTGTTACATTCGCCCATCTATGGTTGGCCAGCTGACTAGCCGTCAATTCTCTTTCCCTATTAATTGAATTCATAGGAATAGGATGGGTGCTTGCACAAGGCATGTATACTGTCTAGCGAGTGCATTGGTTCTCTAATTTCACAGCATCATATCATGAAGCCATTAGAAGCCAACAGTAAATTACCCTGCGCATGACACTCACGCTCCGGAGATTATCGCGGCATAATTATACACGAATTACCACATTAATCCATTTTAGACTCATCAGCGAAGAACTACTCGCTTTTCTTCATATTCATTTTAAAGTTATTTTTATCATTTTGAAGGAAAGGAAAGATTTTAGAAACATTTATTCCGACTATCGTGGTATATTTGTGGAATAGTTTACAAACAAACAATAGATTTTTTTGGTTCCCAAGAATTTCCATTAAATTCTCTGTTTCGAGTGGAATTTCTTCCACCGAAAAGCATAAAATATTGCAAAAAGGATCTGGTTATCACTGTTTATTCCATACAAGAGCTTATGAGTAGCACAAGATGTTTAATTAAAGCAAAGAAGTCGTTAAAGATGAACCTCGTTCTGGGAGGCCATCAATAGATGAGCTTTACATCGAACAAGTAAAGAATTTCTTGCTCAATGATTATTGAAATATTTGTTAATTCTTCTCATTCGATTTTAAAAAATGTTTTGGAAATTAAACGCATTCTTGCTCTATTTGTTCCAAAGCATTTGAATTTTTCTTTTCTTTGATTATTGTGCTCCAAGCCAAAGAGTTTCTTTGTAGTGGTTAAACTGTTAATAAAGAGTATTACTTAAAACTGTTATGCGTCATCTGCATGAAGTAAATCGTAAGTAACAACCAGAATTAGGAGAGAACAAGAGGAAAAAGTTATAATTAGTCTAAGACCAATAATATTATACCCTAGATGAAAATAAAAGTAAAATTAAATAAAAAACCAAAGTTTTGTATAGTAACATCAAGAAGGGCTTGCTTGATTTTATCTATTTTTGAAACTGTATTTACTATTGCTATAAAAAACACCATGTACACAATTTCACCTCCCTATGTCGACGCGTTCTCAGGCAGTGACCAAATATATAGTGAAAAACGAAATTTTTGTATGGAACCTTACGAATTAATTACCTGATTTGTCCTATTAGCGAACTTTTAAAAAAGGCCGTGTGTAAGCGATGAGAATGTGGTAGAACATAGCTCATATGTATCCATGTATGTAATTTGTCAGATTGACATTTTCTAAGAAAAACAACTTGTGATACTTGTACGCTACTTTTTGTCAAACAATTAAGCAATGCTATTCTACAAGATTCATGTTCACCTGACTTTTTTCCTGAAATGCAATATCAGTGCTGTTTAGAATACTTGAAAAAACGTTGGCAAAGTGTATTGTAATCAATGGGAATTACTTTGAACGAAATGCAGTAAATATTAATCAATAAATTAACCATTTCGTTTTATTTAGCTTAAAGTTCCGTTCTCTTAAAAAAAAACATTTTTTTTGACATACGTAACTTTTCCTTATATTTTGAATTCATTTTATTATCGAAATTTTTTCGAATTGGCTAGAACATAACTTAAATCCAAACAAAACGAATGTAATTGGGTTAAACTCCTTACTTAACAGCCGGCGAAATTTGGCTTTCTGTAGAGACATTTGGCACATGTTTAAATGTGTCTTGGCAATTTGTAACACACATAAACTAATATCGACACTTAAGCAAGTTCATTGAAACTTGAAACTAGATTTTTAGGCCCGACCAATGCACTTAATATATGTAGTTAAAGTGAGCAAACACAAAACGTTATAAGACCACAAATGGAGAATCCATAAACGCAAGTAAGGAAGGACTTAATTCATTCAGGGTTGAACCCATTAACTTCTTAACAAAGCAAAAACTTTCTTAGACTTGTGTTTATGGAATAATTTTTTCTGCTCCTTTTTTTTTTACAATGCCATGCACTCACTTATGAGTTTATTGACTGCTCTGTGATGCCAATTTTCAGTAATTTCATTACATGTGGATCAATATTCTAAATTGGGAGCATTTGGGGGAACATAACAGCAAAATTTTGCAGCAAATTTTTACCCGAAGGGGGACGCTTAACGGTTGAATGGGTTTGACTTAAATCTTCTTTTTTGTTATATACATTTTATCGACAAAAAAAAAAAAAATTATGTCCTTTTTTACTTGAAGGAGATTGCAGCACAAAACAACTCAGAAGCAATATTAATTAGGAAAAAGGTAAAAAAGGATATGAAATCATGGCAGCTTGCAAAACTATACAAAGTTCATTGGATGGAATCAATAATAATTTAATATAAAACAGTTGGGTCCAGATTGCAACAAAGACGACACTATGTAATGCGTCATCATCAGCTATTCCCATAAACACTGTGTCATATAATTTTGTTTGATCCTATATTATAAGAAAATCAACATGCAACGATAAGCAATTGAAGCTTTTTTAATAACTGAATATATGTATGTATGTATATATGGGCGACACAAGACGTGTGGATACCCGGTAACGTCAGACTGCTGATTATGCGAATATGGGAGCTTTGTCCCTTGTCAGCAGTTAATCTGATTTATCATTGGAAGAATTCTATAGTGAACAAAAGGTTCAGTTTGCTTGGTGATATTAAATTTCATTTCTTGTGAAACAATGTAGCACTTCCGTCGAGGTTCTGTTTATGCAGACGAAATAAAGAAAAAAAATTTAGTACCGGCGAGAGGAGCAACAAAATTTCAACGTACCTATCTAGCTTAAATTTGTTTTTCTTTTATTTTATTGCATTAAAATGCTTCTTGAATTTGGTTTAACTTTCTCAAGTGTTGTATCGAATTTTTTTGTGATTTAATATTCATAGCAGGAAAGAATAATTCCAAACTTAGACATATTCTTCATCGTTTATACGGAACTATTTTTCGCGTCTGTCTGTCTTTTTTTTTAAATCTCTCAGTATTCTAACATTTCCGCTACGGGTATTTAAGTTAGGAATTAAGAAATAAGATTATTCTCTTTGTGAATTTCTTATTGGAGAATAATATTTGCTTTTGTTTTCATTTCTAAAATAATTCTTTTAACAAGAAAAGGAGGGAAGCTCCTTACATAACAATTGTTTTATCGTTCGTTTGTTGAATTAAGAACAAATGTTTACACTCGAAATTTAATTTTTATCATTCACATCATAAATAATATTACACCAATTTAATTAGCCAAGTTTCTTCATCACAAGCTAGATTTACTCGCGTGTCTTAACCGAGTCTTCTAAATTTTTATGATGTCATGAGAATCGGAAGTGATCCCAATTCCAGGCGGCATATTTACATAATTATTGTAATTATTGTGAACTGAGGAGACAGGCGTCGGCTACGATGCCGGCCACCTGGTTGACCTTCATGTGACAAGACAATGGCACATGGATTCTTCTATCTTTATGTACAAGCAAAACCCTGGTTTCATTGCTTGGGAAGTGTAGCCATGAAACAGACTCTCTCAGTACTACATGAGAGCAGGAACTTTGTTCTAACATTCTAAAATGTTTGCAGTGCTTTTACGGAGAACTGACAAAAGTTTGATTTGAATAGCTCTTGCGCCGTAAACTACTATTAATACAGAAAAATGGTCCTGTGATAATCTTAAGCTTGCTTTCTTACCTTTCCCAAACAATCATTCTTAACAAAATTATTTAAAACAAGTAAAAAAACTAGAATTGGTCTAAGACCAATTCTCATGTTACCATAGATTAATGCAATTTCGTATGGTGAGTTTGATTTTTGAAGTGGTTTTTCGCATATACATATTTCTAGAAAGGTTCGTCGGACAATAAAAATTATTATAACCAATTTCATAGGATTTCATATTCTGAAGAAATTTTCAGAACAGATGTCGAGACTGTAATATGGAGTGGCAGTTCTACATCGTTGAGCTTGTATATTTTACAACATTCCAGACCGATATACCGTGCCCGTCAAAACAAAGGGAACTGAAAGCAATAAAACCCAAATTCTTTTAATATATCTGTATTACAAACGGTTAATACAAAAACAAAATATTATTATTAATTTCTTTAGGCTCTTTATTATTCTTAATCTAAATTTTAGTCAAATATGAAATCCATAAAAAAACAAAAAAAACATATAGTACTATACTTTTGAATGCTTCATATAGTTGATCAGCATTTTGAATTTTCCATAGCTATAACCGTCTATTTTGTAATATCCTAGGGATTCTCTCTCGGGTTTTAGTTTGAAGATTGGGCTAGCCATTGTATGACATCAATCTTCTTTTCATTCAGCGAGTGGCTGCAAACTTGTCATAAAAGGGGTAAACCCAGAAAAACTTCACATCGCACGGATGTATTAATTGCTCGGGAGATTAAACAGGATAACTGGATCCTGCATCCTGTGATCCTTTTATTGCATGTACCCAACTTTAAGCAATCTGGAATTGAATGTAAGTGAGAAAAACTAGACAGGCCAAACTTAATAGTTATAGAGCTGTAAAAAACAAAACATTCTTTTCTGCACGGAACAGACGACCACGTTTGGACTTCGCCAGGAGCCATCGTGAATACTATTGATAAACTGTTTTCTTCTCTGATGAATCAAAGTTTTATATACAAAATTCAGATGGGATGATACACGGGGTATCGATTAGAACAAACATTGATCCTGTTTGTTTTCTGAGTACCTTGTATACTATTGTAAAAACACAATATTGTATACCTTTGATGAAGTTTAAATAAATAAATATAAGTGATGTTTTCCTCTGTCGTATGGAACCCACCTAAAACCTAACCTGAGCAAAATTTAGTAATTTTTCCATTTAAATTAACTTATTTTATTGATTTTATGCAAAGTTAGATAAATTTCATCACGCAAACATATTTTATGTCGTGTTCCTTAAGTTAGAGAGCTCTTTTATTTGGAATATACACAATGGTACAAACTTTTCATGGCACGTATTATAGATGATTTATCAAAGAAAACAAATAAAATTTGTATCCTTAGCTAATTACCACTATAACCTACCTTTAGTACGAAATGAGCTCATAAGTTATTAATTAGAGCAAAGCACATCATATTAAAATTGTTAGCAAACATACATTTTAGAAGTTTCGGAAACTAAAATTTCCCAATTCTTTTTAGCCCTCTCTAAATTGGTAACATCTCTAAAAGAAGCAGAAAGTTTATCAAGTGAGCGAGAAATAGATTTCCTTAAAAATCTTCTTGAATCAAAGGAGCTTAACGCTTTAGTTAATGTACATAGCAAAGTAGCAAAAGTTTGTAAAGATGATCGTCTTGCGCCACTGTTGTCATCATCAATGCAGGTAATAGTCTCTAACAAATAATCATTATTCAATTTTCATTAAATAATGGTAAATATTATTCCTAAAGGTATTGTTGGAAGTTCTCGAACAGTTAGCACCAAGATGTCACATATCTCCGCTTAGTAAAGAAGCATTTCATATACTCCAGAATCCGCATTTACAGGTGAATTTCGTTTTTTTGTTGCAATATTAAATGAAATGACTTTTAATCTTTTCCGAATTATTTCCTTTTTTTTTTTGTTTTTAGAGTCTTCTTTGTGCACACGATGCTATCGCACAAAAGGACTTCTATCCTCATCTACCTGATATTCCCATGGAAATGGACGAAGATGAAGAAACTATAAAAATTGTTCAACTAGTTAAAAGTAATGAACCTCTGGTAAGTCTGACTCGTTATCTAATTATGTTCTAAGCTTTTCTCTATTAAAATTCTTGATTTCTCATAAAACGCACTTAATATGCTGGTCAAGTCGAAATTTGGCAATTTTTCGTGGCTTCAGCTTTCATGTTTTTTTTTTTAGCTTAATCAATGCTTTCAAAGTACTTGTCGTTGTGTTAAAAAGGAATATCTACATCCAGTCTAATGTCGTTTTAGGTAGGTTTTCCCAATTTCGGAAAAATTCCACAGTTATATTTGCTTAATTTTTACTTTAATAACTTGAAAGTCTTGATAAAGCTAACCAGCTTTATTTGGATTTGAATGCTGGGCGGTAGGCAAAAGTATACTGCAAATGTCTATCATCATCATCATCATCATCATCATTATTAGTACTAACATACATACATTATCATAGTTATTATATTGGACTAACTTTTACAAAAAAAAGAGCCACCTGAAATGCTTGTTAGAATCAAAATGGCTTTCAATTCAAATTAGGATGGTAGGTCATCTGGATATTTTCTAGAAATATGTATTTTGTGTTCGCATTACCAGCGGGGATTAAATTATTCAAATTTATATTGTTGTAGCTGCAATGGGTGTTAAAAATATTCACAGATTAGACTGGATCTTTTCTCATTTTCTCATTACAGTACTTCTCTTACTGTCAGAGCCATGCAATGTATCAAAGGAAATTCTGTGGTTCTTGAAGACCGCATACATGCAAAGATATTTACACTTTTCCTGTAGACGTGAGTTTTCGAATATAAACTAATAATGTTAAGTGAGAAAAAAAACCAAAAGATAAATGAACTTCATGGCCTTTCCAATGACTGTTCAAACAGCCACATATCCCTCTCATCTCAAGAGGTATAGTTGTCTAAACTAAAAATTTCGGATTTTCTTAATTTGACCCTTATTTTTTTTTTTGTAAACTGTAGACTCTGCTCTTTAATTTGACCTATTACACCCTATGTGCTATCTGGTGCCGTGAAAGAGTTATTAGCTCTTAACATATTCTCAAAGATAATTTGCTCCCTTAGTGACTGAAAACACGTAATTTAAAAAAAAAATGTTTAATTTCGGTATGACCTGAATAGTTTACGAGCTAATAACTCTTTAAAGGTTGCAGTGGATCGCGTGATGTCCTGACCATGTAGGCATTCCTGGCAATGAAAGTGCGAGCAACTTGCCATCGTTCCGCCGGCCTACAGAGCAGCAACCATGCAAACACCAAACACCTTCGTAAAGCCTGCAGGCAACTCACCTGGAATAACTCCCACGACTTTCTTGCGAGCCATCACAAGACTACTACTGAGATGAGCGAATTCCCAAGACGACACACTAAACTTACACAGACGCACATACGAACGTCAGCAACCACAAAGGTTTCAACCTCCGCTGGTATTACAATTAATAAAAAAAAAAGAGGAAAAGAAAGGAAAATTATACAATACAAAATACAAAAAACAAAAACAATAACTTGAAGAGAGTAAAAAAACCGATTTGAAGGAAGGTAGAAGAAGAGAAATGGAAAAAAATTAAATTATAAAATTGAATTTAGGAAAATAAAAAAAAGTTAAGGAAGTATAGTTGTTATGTTAGAAAAACTCAATAGAAATATGATAATTAAACAACCACTAGACATAAGACTTTGTAAAAGAACTGAATCAGATAAATAGTTACATTACGTATAAATACAATAGAAATAAGTAGGAATAGATAATCACTGAACTCAAGTCTGACAGAGCCCAGATGGACTAGTTGCCGTGGGCCAACCAAACTCTATTGTACTGGGCTTTAAGGTTGTACAATAAAGATCTTTTCAATTCAATTCACCTATTCTCAAAGCTATTCTTCAAGAAAATTTGTTCCTTAGTGACTGAAAACACGTCATTTTAAAGAAATGTCTTCTTATTTCGGTATGACCTGAATAGGTTATGAGCTAATAACTGTTTAACGGCTACAGTTAGCACATAGTGTCTAATAGGTCAAATTGAAGAGGACAGTCTACCGTTTACAGTTTTTATAAAAAAAAGTTATGTTTAAACTTTTTGCAAAAAAATAGTGATGAAAGTAACAAAACAGGTAAGAATATCCGAAATTTGTATATAGCTATGAACAATAAAAGAGGTATACAAATTTAAATTTCTACTTTCAAATTGGTACGAGTCTGTTATTTTTATATTGGTTACTGGTCTTTAAATAGTTGAATTTTATTGTATTTGAGCAATTCACAGTAGTAGCATTGCTTTCCGAAGCGTGCTACAGTAACAGTAATGACAAAATGAACTTCCAATATCACAACAATCAAAGCTGTGAAATTTAAAATAGCAGCAGCAAGCATAGCAGTGCCAAAAAGAATTTTTGCGATTATATAGCATGATTTTTTTTCTGTCTGCTAAATTGCTTTCAAATCATGATTTTAAGTACACTTACATATAAATTTTAGCAAAGCATTTGACAACGTTTCGCACACAGTACTTATTTTTAAATTGGAAACACTCGGTTTCAATAATGACTTAAGGGGGTAACCCTATCTGCAAGGCTAAAAAATTCGCAGGTTTTTTTTTTTTATGGGATTTATTTATTGTTCGAAGGAGTACAAAAATCTACTCTACAGCAGCTAAATCGGATATTTCGTTCTCGAGTTATCATTGTCACCGATTTTGGAAACGTTGTTTCTAGATAATCGTTTCAAGTTATGTTTAAAGTGTATGGTATGTATATGTTTGTTCAAGGCGGTACTCTTTCCAAGTCTCATAGCTTCTTCAATTTTTATCAGACCAACTTGAAATTTTTACACAATAATCTTAAATAGTTGTTTTTTTAGATTATGCAAAAAACGATTTTTTGAAAGTCTACAGATAGACATACCCATTTAATGCGAACTGTTAAGGTAGAATTTGTCTTTAAAATGCAGAATAGTATTGATTTTCTTCCTGGCGTACCTCGAAGTAGCTTTTTAGAACCTTTGATTTTTTAATTATTTATGGTCATTTATTTGGTTCCTTTTCTTGGCTTAAAAACCTTGCAAGTCAATTGTATTTATCCTGATGGTCAACCCTGCATTTCATTTACATTAGTATTTGGTGATTTAATAATCACATCGTTTTAAAATAGTAATAAATTACTTATTACTTGAGAAAGTGTTGTTTTTGGAGGATAGTATTTTATAAGTTACCTTTTTCTCAGTGTCAAGGTTGTCGATCTATATTATTTTGGCTCTTGATGCCAAATTAACCAATGTTTCCCACATGGAAAATAATTGTTAACTGCGACAATCTTACTCTTGGGTTCATAAATTTCTAGTTCAAGGACATCGTTGATCCGTGCGTATTCAAAGCTCTGTTTTATATACCTTTGCATATCCTATCTTGGAATATGGCATGTTCAACGGATCGAATTGATACAGAAATTCTTTGTTTGTTTTGCTCTCCATCATTTGCCATGATTCGACTGCTACCATCATCCACAAGTTAACCTTTTGAATATGGTGTCCAGACATATGAGTTTGATTTTCGTACATGGTATTGTATCTGGCTCTATTGATTCTGCTTACCTTCTCTCTCATTAGTACTTATCTTGAGGTGAACACTTTTTTCGTATTAGCTACCATAGTACAAATTACGCTTTTTTGAATTATTGACAGCGTCTAACTATGTGTAGAAACTAGAATTCTTTTGCTTCAGATATTGACTTTTGCCGCTGGATAAAACATTATTCTTGCTTGTTTATTTTATTTCTAGTTATTGTTCTTCTTACTTTTTATCTTGTGAGAAATGGGATTACTGTGCCTGTTTGTTAATATATGCATAATAAACCCCCTCTTAACAAAAAATGGTCATGCCTAGATGTTTTGTATGTGTTGCAGAATACTTCGGAATGTAAGAACCAAAGAAATTTTTATCATTTTTGCATTCCAACCAACCAATCCAACATACACATACAATATTATGCTCAGTTGATATGCCCTTCTTTTCATTTAAGTTAACAAAATTTATTCTATTTTCTTTAAAAAAAAAATAAAAGAACCGATTTCAAACAGTTCCCGATTTAATCTGAATCTAACTTTTACAAATGCCTGCTTAAAATGAACTTATGGTTAACTTGCAATTTCTTGAAATATGGTAAAAATGTTTTGCCAGCGGCGTGTGTTGCTGCGTTAACTTATGTATTAAAAGTTGATAGCAGTATACACAGGAAAATAACTTTTGAATGAGAACTTTCGCAATAATGCGAATTCGAAAATAGCTGTGAATATTCGAATTGTGCTGTGGGTTATAGGGTTGTAACCCACCCAACATATATTATGGTATGGACGTATCTCGAGATTGTTATGGCTTCGTGGTTGTTCAGTCTAAATCCAAATTCAAATTCAAAAATTTCTTTATTGCGTAACCTTAAGTCTAATCTTAAGCCTAGTGTAATAAAGTTTTGGCCCACGGCATCTGGGCCATCCGGGCTCTGCCAGTTTTTCTTTTAACATTGAAACATTGGTGAAATGTTGCTCTAACTATGATACAATTTACTATTTGTTCTTGATACCTATGCTCAGATGCTTGGTTGGTTTTGGATTACCTTACATTTACGGCTTACTTGGGACTGGGCTTGATTTAGGTCTACGCTTTGTACTCTTAGTTGTATTGAGGTTGCCCGGCAAGCGGAAGGTCCCAGTTTCAAACCCCGGACGAGGCGGTTGTTTTTTCCTCTTGTATTTATGATAGATTTTATTTGAATCTCAGTCCAGTTTTCAATTCTAGCATAAATTCCAGATATTTGCTCTTACTTAAAAATGTTTATAAGCAACATATACGATATAATAACTATTTATTAAATATCACATTTCTAACATAGTTTGCAGTATTCTATCAACATATTCATCGTCTGTCACCTATACTATCAAGCAGTATGCTTTAAACATTTCATGTTAGTTAGAATTGTACCGCATCATCTCACTACCTTCTAAGTCTAACATTGCAAAGAAAAAAATGATGTAAACTAATGCTGTCCAAACATAAATTTAAAAAAATCTATTTCATTAAATTATTTGCTGCTACTATGACCAAAAAAGGCAGGAGCGCTAAGTGCGGAACCAATAGTAGTAAGTAGTAATCGTTGTAAATCAAAATCAAGAGCTGCCCCAACATATTAATAAGTGTGAAATGAAGCAATCGCTAAAGGCAGCTATTTTCATTTTTTATTCTTATTTTTATAAAAAGAAACATTAGAGAGTTTCATTTAAATCGAATAGAACTAGACAAAGTAACTCTGTTTATATAAATGTTATGTGTTACATCTTTACTTTACTTTTCTTTTCTTTTTTACATAAATGTGTCTATCCAGAGTTATGAAAAATTTCTTCTGAAAATATTCGCAAGTATTCGCCTTATCTAAAGCTACTTTTATATTTACAGGGTGCTACTATAAAGACAGATGAGGAAACAGGGAAAATTATTATAGCTAGAATAATGCATGGCGGTGCTGCCGATCGATCTGGACTAATCCATGTAGGTGATGAAGTTATAGAAGTAAATGGAATTAATGTAGAAGGAAAGACACCAGGAGATGTTCTCTCTATATTGGTAAGATTTAAAAATTAACAAAATACCGACTGATGTAAGAGTAAGAATATAATTTGAGTCATATTTTCTATTTTCTGTATTTTCTTTCACAGGTATAGGATTATTTGTTTCATTAATAGCTGTGTTCTTTTGTGTCCGCAGAACAGGGCAGAACAAAAGATACATAAAAGAACGCTTCATACATTTTCATAGAAAATTTATAAATGAAGCGAACAGCACAAATAGTTCGCTTCAATCGACAGAACAATTTGTTCCCTCCAATATATGGGAATTCTAGAACAATGTACACAAAGGAACACAGCTAATACTAAGTTGAAAAGTTGAAATTAAATATGCCAGCTTAAAATCTTCAAGTATATAATTAACAATTTCTCTAGATATGCATAATTTATGTCCTTCCCACAAAGCTCTGGCTCAATAGCTACACCAACTTAAATTCTTAATCAGCTGTTAGCCGTCAGTTGATGATAGGTTCGATTCGCTCTTTCATTTGATAATGTACCTTCCCCCACCAAACTCCCTTTCGAATCAATTTTATTAGTAACATCCGTTACTATATCTCTCTCTCTTTTTGAAAGTAAAATTCCACCCCTGTCCTTACCCATCAGGTACCACAGAAATTAGCATCCTGGACATGGGAAAAACTTGTAAAAAAAAGTTTTCATTGTGAGCAATGGCGTCAATCCAAAAATATTAACAAACAACAAAAATTTTTGCCTTATCACGTATTGCTTTGTTTTAGTTCTCATTAAATGGCTGGCCGAATGAACACGATTAGGACAATCGAATCTTACTTTATACCGGTAAGAGTAAGAGTTAAAATAGCGATGTGGGAAGTAGAGTACGTAAAAACTTTAATAAACAAGCTAAAATTCATGTTCAGCAGCTTAAAATAAATTTACAAAAACAAAACGTTAAAAAGCTCAGTTCTCCTCCTACGTCCTTTATTTTAAAGCTGTGGTTAATATTCATTACATAATTTTCCTCAAAAAATATTTGTTATACCTACATATCACTTTAAATATAAGACCAATTCGAATGTAATCTTTCTAGATAAGCAAACGATGCAGCTATTTGAAGCAAATTTATCGCAATTTTTGCTTAGTTCTCATTACGTAAAAAGGCAAATCTGAAAATAAAAGCCTGTCGTTAAGACTTTTAAGATATAAATATTTGAAAATTCCCTTTGTTGCTGTGGCTGTAGAGTATTCGGTTTTGCTTCCTTTGTGCTCCCTATATCAAGATTTCATGTGCTTCCTAAATATTCGTTGGTTGTTTTTGATGTCGATATTAACCAGTATCACTTAGTGTCTCCCATCAAAGTGAATTATTTATATTAGAAATGATGTAACATTCACTGTATTCAATATGCTTCAGAATTATGTGTAGATTATACTTGCGTTAATTTTTACTTTCTGTACAGCAACCTAAACATGTCTGATATAGGCACGGTTTTTTAATTCAAATCCTTCAACCATCAATAACCATAAATTTAAATAAGTAAACACTCAATTCAGGTCGTATATATATGTTGATATAAATTAACTTCTGCTTCTCCTAAAACTACTGGTATTTTCCATAGCACCACACAGCCACTCTAGAATTGCACTTTTATTTAGTAGTTGACCTAAAATGTTTCTTGGTGACAATTTTCTAGTAAAATTGCAAAAAAGGATTTGCCCTAAATTACTTTTTCCTTTCAACTCTGATTTTTCAGCCAGGTACACAAACCCATTTTCACAGGTAAATGTCAAAATAGATTGTCTAGTGTCTATTTGTAAAGACGCAAGTAGTAAATCAAATGTTAACCTAATATTGTGGAGGAACTGGTGCGTAACCTCCGGAATAATACAAGCCATGAAGTCGGCGATGACACCAAGGCGTTAACAGGCCGGCTACAGCCATGCAGTAAGAACTCTCTCTCACTGGTCTTGTACAGTTCATGGAGGAAGAACTAAGATTTCATCTTAAAATGGTGAGCCTAAAACTATCGCTTCCACAGAAAAATGAAGTTAAATAAATGTAGATGTCGCATGCTAACCGGCCCGCTACGCTCTTTTTTTTTTAATTACTTCATGGCTTGTATATTTCGGACGTTACAACTGGTGTCTTCATTGTTATCAAAATGAAATAGTGCCTTCAGAAAATATCCGTGACAATTTGATACATGTCCACAAACATCCATGTAAAATTTAAACAGCTGATGTACTATTCCATGGAAAAGACTAATTCTAATATTTCAGAACAACTTTCGGGCTAATGTTTGCCATGGAAAACGCTGTCATAAAAATTTCTGCGCTCACATATACACGAATAAGTCTCTGCGAATTATACCGTTTAAAAGCAGGCAGACCTAGTTTTCCTCTAAGCTCGGCGAATCCATAAATTAGCTGAGATTTTTGTCCCATGTGTGTATGAAGCTAATAGATATTAATTTATTTTGCTATGTTTTTCTTGGAGAAACATAATTAAATACTACATAATTCACATAATCATAGTGACTAATTTTCATCCTTTATTTATTCAAAATATATCATTTCCAATAGCAAAACTCAGAAGGCACCATAACGTTTAAACTAGTTCCATCAGATGGAAAGGGTGGCCAACGTGAAAGTAAAGTAAGAGTACGAGCACATTTCGATTACACTCCGGAAAATGATCCTTATATTCCCTGTAAAGAGGCTGGTCTAGCATTTCAGAGAGGTGAAATTCTTCATATAGTTTCACAGGTATGTCTATTGTTAAATTGCACATTAAAGTAATAAAATTTTTAAATTATTTAGGATGATGCATACTGGTGGCAAGCACGAAAAGAATCAGAAAGAACAGCACGAGCTGGATTAATTCCAAGTAGAGCACTACAGGAACGAAGAATAATTCATGAGAGAACACAAAAAGAACCTAATTCAGACTCAAAAAGTATGTAATTGCAAATTGTTTACGTATTCGTATTAACATCTTCATTACATTCTACTAACAATAATGTTTTTAAACAAAAATTTCATTTCATAATTCAAATTGCATGTGCGCGTCTTTTCATTACATTGCTGCCGTTGCTACTTGTTTGATTCTACATATTGGCTATCGAAATTCGTTATATTTTAAAACTATCTGCACTATAATATAACTGCGATTAATTTCAAAATTGCGTGCTGAACAACTCTCAGAAGGTTCCTGTGCATCCATTTGCACGACCCCACCTGGTTCCCCTATCTTAAACTCTAGTAGTAGTACATCATCATGTCGAGGACCAAAAACTAAAAAGATCATGTACGATCTAGCCGAAAATGATGACTTCGATCGGGAAATGATCGCAACATACGAAGAAGTCGCCAAATTATATCCTCGCCCAGGAGTTTATCGTCCCATTGTGCTCATAGGTGCTCCAGGTATTGGTCGAAATGAACTTAAAAGAAGACTGGTTGCTCGTGATCCTGAGAAATTTCGCAGCCCTGTGCCATGTAGGTATTTTATATATGTGTATTATGAATTTGAATTTCAATATTTTTTGTTTTCCTATTGTAATTTCATTTATCTTTTATATAGATACTACACGACCAATGCGAACGGGTGAAGTTCCTGGCCGCGAATATATTTTTGTATCTCGTGACAAAATGGAAACTGATATAGCTGCAGGAAAATTTATAGAATATGGAGAGTACAAAGGACATCTTTATGGAACTTCGGGTGAAAGTGTTAAATCAATTATAAATGCTGGTTGCGTTTGTATTTTAAGTCCTCATTATCAAGCAATCAAAGCCCTCCGAACAGCACAATTGAAGCCTTTCATGATACATATAAAACCACCAGATTTTGAGGTACTCAAAGAAACTAGAACATCATCTCGAGCAAGATCAACATTTGATGAAACTAATTCAAGAGGATTTACGGTGAGTAGCAAAACTCTGTACAAAATGAATTTTATTTGGCAGATAGGAATTAATTCAAAATATGAGATTAGGTCAATAGTCCTACCCAAATCGATTGACCTCAGATTCAAATCGTTTACTATGAAAGGAAAGCATTTGCTCGTCTAAAATCTAAAGTTGAATATTTAACTGAATTTCGAAATAAACTTAAAATATTAAATTGCGATATATTTATACCAAAATAAATGTAAAATGTAAAAAAAAATTGTACTTGTCAACAAGCTGCAGGACAATATAGTGCCTGGTCAGTTTCACAAGGGTTAATGTGTACTTGTTCTTACAGGTGTAAGCTTCCGTGTTTCTGAATGGCAAGGCACAGATCCACTGAATTAAAGATAGAGTCAGCTGGTTGATGGTTGCTATTGAGGCGTTAGTGGTGAATGGTAGGATGCAGACCCTATTTGTGTATAGCATATGGATCCTGCCGATATGATGAACTTACTATGCTATGAATGTTCAATGGTAGGGTGCAGACCCTGTTTGTTGACGGATACGGATCCGTATGGTATATTATTATTATTACAGTAACAATAGCCTGAACAATTTTTTATCTAGCAATAACACACTTATTAGTCTAGAGTTCTTAAACTGACTGGTCTGGGAAAAAATTAAAACAAAACATTTTTCTTTACAAGGGCTGTGTTCAACATTACACCTATAGCTGCTTTCGTATGCTTTTGCCTGTCCAAAGTAACTCGAAAGCTGCTATTTCTTACTTGCTTTTTCACATTGCTTCTTGTTGTTTACACTCCTGACTCTAAGCAACAAAGCAGCTATGGTAATATTTAAATATTTATGTATGTGTGCCTGTCATTTTCTTAAAAATGTTGGGACTGGAAAATAATAATAAATTTAAAACAACTTGAAGTGGTAACCATTTACGATAGAGCCAAAATCAATATTTCTCGACGCTCATTATAATTTGGGTAGCAATTCAATATAAAAATTCGCAATTAAATCCAAAGAGCTTTTGACAATTTACACATATAGAATGAATAGCAAAAAGTAGCTTTTGGTTGTCCAAGAACTCGCAGCCTCTCATCTCTTTAAAACAAGTTCATAATTTTTCGCTCCCGTTTCTTTTGATGGACCTCTGATTTACGATACACCGTCTTTATGCATTCTTGGCAATAATATTTCCAGTAATTTAATCTGGACAGATCACATATTCTCTGTTGCCAAAGAAACATCAAAATGTCTTGCATTTTTGAAAAGGTGTAAGAAATATTTCAGCCCTTCAAATGTAGGAGTCTTCTACAAGTCTTATATCAGACCTATAATGGAATATAATTCCAATATTTGGCCGGGGCTGGTCGCACACACTTCATTGGATATTGTCCAAAAGAGAGCTTTGAAGCTCATTAGGAGATTTGCCAATAACTTGTCATATCGACTCTCTCAAGCACCGCCGCAATGTTTGATGTATTTCTCTCCTTTACATACATAGTTAATGTTCTGATGCAATATCCAGTCTGATCGCTTGTAGAATGATTCCTGCACGATATAATTGCGCTGCAAGCCTCGCACATCTTTTTACCCTTCAAGATCCTTTCTTTATGAAAGTATATACTAATCTTCCCAATGTCATCATATGTAAAACTTTATGAATTCCGTATTCTTTCGAATTTAATATGTTATCTCGAAAAATTTAGTAGCTTTTGTAAAAAAAATTGTGTAATGTTTCCTCTTACTTTTTATAATTAATTCTGAATTTAATATATTTATAGGAAGATGAATTCCAAGATATGATAAAATCAGCAGAGCGAATTGACTTTCTTTATGGACACTTTTTCGATGAGGAAATAATCAATGATGAACTAGCAATAGCATTTGAGAGATTAGTCAATTGTGTTCAACGTGCTGAAACAGAACCACTTTGGGTTCCATCATCATGGGTGCAATGAAAAGCCGAATTGAATGACGCTGACCTAATTTGGAGTTGTAAAAGGAAATACAATTTATTATCAAATAAGAACACTGAAGAGCAACTCCTACTAATAATTAGAAAAATTGAAAATGTTAAACCTTCCAGAGTGTACTTTATGAACTTTTCTATTGTTGATCTATTGGAAAAGCTCTCTTCTACCTATCTATCTCTATCTCTTTCTATCTCATTAATTCATTTTCCATTGTATTGTTGCAAGCTCTAACGTCATCATTTACTTCTAAGTTAAAATTTGTTTGTTGTTGTCCCATTAATAATTTGATGGGAATTAAGTTTTGTTACAAAATTCTTAAAAGTGAATTTTACTGTAAATATACATTTTTTCCATTTAGGAAAATTTCTCTTTTCTTTTTGTGTTTACTTTAAAATTTAATTTTAGAAAAAGAAGAAGAACAACAAAGAATTTGTTATTCGAGAATCGAAAGCTAATTAATGACGCCGAATTGTTGTAAGTAAAAATGATTTTTCCAGCACTATAAGTCTGTTTCACCAGTAATTAATTATGAGCTCGTCATTGTTACTTGCACTAAACGATTATAATAATAATAATACTATTACTACCACCGAAGACATGAAAATTATTAATTCAATGAAATTTTGAAAAAATATAAGTCTGCATTAAGTGACCATTCAGAATTAATTCGAGCAGCGATGTTTCATTCATGATGGTTGTACGTTTATCAGACCAAACGACACATTCATTCGTACATTTAGTATTAAAAATGTTTTTTAAATTTTTATGAAATTTTACGAAGACTACTCTTAACAACAAACAAAAATTCAACGATTCTGCGCAATTTACTCATATTAACTTTCCGCTTTACAAAGTTATTATTATTATTATTTTTTTTTTTCATTTTTACTATTTAAGAGTTATTCAGAAACAAAAAAAAGTACGTTATCTCGTTAAACTAAAGAATTCAATGTAAACTAAATCAGATGCATAAATATTTTTCGATCATTTTGTGTATCTAGATAATAAAAATTGCTTTAATCCCTTGCCTTAGGATATTTAACAAAACCAGAAACAGAGTCAGTTTCCATAACAGAAGGTAAATATGTATATAAATGTATATTTTCCGCATAAATGTTACTTTTGTAAATCGACGAAATTGCAGTGATACTTAAAGAAATCTAAATTTTTATTTAATGATAATCAAATCGAAACCAAAAAGTTTGTTATTTAAGGTTTTCTTGCTAATAAATATAAGAGGGCATGCAAGGCTTCTACGAAGAAATTTATTAATTGATTATTTTACCTTATACATTGAAAATTCACTCCACCTGTATTACTCTCTTCTACATCGTTCGAACTCTGCGATTCAACGACACTCAAACATTTCATCACTCACATATTTGGCTACTGACATAATTGCGCAAAAAGCTGGAAACCAGGAAGTGATAAGACAAAATGATCCGCAAGGGTAGGGCCGAAAACGGCCGAATAAAATTTTTTCAAAAATTTTAATATCAAAGTTTCTTGTTAACCAAAAATTACTTTCAGTATTTTTATATCTAATAGCGTCAGTTATTATTTTTATTCATCGTACTACCCATTGAGTAAGTAAAGTAAAAACTGTAGTGAATCTCACTCTTTTAGTGTTTTGTCTAAATCTTCATCATCTAAATGCACTCCGACCACTGACATTTATATAAATGAACTGTTCGTTGAACCAAAAATAGAAGATCAGTCAGTCCATTTATATACATGTCAGTGACTTCGACCAATATATTCAATTTGTATAACCAGTTGCTTCAAAGTTCAATACGAAAATAGTAATAATATCGATTGCATTACATTTCTGCTCATTTCTACATTGTAAAAAAATATTTTTTAATATATTTTTGGATAATAAAAATAATCATTCCCGGAAATCGCTTTGTTCATTACCATCTTTACATTGTCTCTCTTGAAAATACCTTAAGGCCCGAATTACAATTACGACTTTGACTTTGCCCAAATGCTAAATGCGTGTGGATTTCGTTTTAGACTGAAACTGAAATTTGCTGAAAGTGCAAAGTTGGTGTCGGCTGCGGCCAACGTCAGTTCAGAAATGGCAACGTTAAGGAAAAAGTGTGGAAGGAAATCGGCAAAAATCAAAGTCGACTGATCAGTCGTAATTTAATTAAAAATTTCATCTTAGCGTCGACTTCGACTGAAAATCAAGTCGAAGTCGACTGAGAAATATTAATTGTAATTTGGACCTAAGTTGTATGGTGTTCTATGCATATTTGGCATCATACTTTCAAAGTGTATTTATGTTTATTTCAAACCACAAAGGCACATATACTTTCATCAACAAATTTTATAAGTACCTAGATTTTTCCGGATTATTTGTGGAAACATAAAGCCGCAAAATTTAGTTGACGGTATATAGCCATCATACATGTACATACTCTTCGGGTTTGGTCACTTTACGATGATCCTGTAATTTTGCCAGAGTTTGTTCTTATCAAAATATATGCTTCCATGAGCATAATGAATTCATAAACACAATTCTACCACATAGTGAGAAATGCCGCAATTTTTCAGGCTTATTGCGCTTCCTTTAGTCTTAAGACTTACTTGTTTGCAATTGCTTTCTGTTTCTTTGTATTCTTTTCGAATTTTGTTCTTTTCAATTCCTTTGCTTAGAAAAAGGTGAATGAGCTGTTTTTATTCTCAACATAATTGCTATAATGCTTGATGAATTTTTGGTATCGTCTCAGCAGTTTCCGTATACCCTCCTTATCCGTCCTGAAGCTCTGACCTCCTAAGGCAATTTTCAGCTGTGTTAAGTGTGTCAATCTGCTGGCTGCGTTGATGGTCTTCCCTTTTAAAATTTACTTAACTAACAACACACTTTTACTGTGCCAAAATTTATTGACATCAATTTTCCTGCTGAATATCTCACTTTGATTCTCTTGGGAGTACAGTACTTTTGCCTTCTTTTATCCATACCTACATATGAGATTAATCACGGAACCCATTTGGAGGTAAACATCAGATTACCTCATCAAACTAACTTGTCGATCTTTTTGAATGGTGTACTGATCTGTGTTTACTTCCAAATACTTGGTCGCCATCGATGAACCATTTGCACACTCTTCCCTCTAAACGGAAATTAAATGCTGAAAAATATCAATCAACGATCCGTTTTTATATCCTAGATAAAATCGTAGGGTATACTAAGTTTGTCATTTCGTTCAAGCTTGTGCACAGACCATACGAAATTACATACGGGCATTCATCTAGGGTATGACAAAAATTGATCTTACTTGTTTCCTATAAAAATCGGATGATTGCCTTTATTTCGGAATCCAACACGCGTTTGAATGTTATCTCCATCGTTGCTCGATTCGTACTATTAGTCAGTTGCTTAGAGGAGTGCGGCTTCCGTAGACTTACCATGCCATCCTAAAGGTATGTATCCACCGAAAAGTTTCTGTCGTGCAATTCGCGTGCTACGTGAAAAATAATGTAGACACCAACAGCAGCAGCGCCCTCCCGCATTTTGCTAGCTCGCGTGCTAACGGACGCAAAATTCGTGTGGCTCATTTGATGCGCATTTGAAATGTATGAACTCAGCATGCTGCTTCTCAGGGCGCGATATAAGATGCCAGATGCTATCCGAAAATTCTACTTGGACGCAGATAAGCTCGATGGACATATGATGAAGTCACCAGAGTGCTGAATGTGCGCAGACTTTATGCTTTTCATTTGAAATGGTAAACGAATGATTCTCGTTTCGAATGCTTCCTCTTCCTGTGTTTCATTCTTAGTTTCCTATCATATAGTTAGGGAACTTGATGAGTATGAGGGCGAGATCGAAAGTAGTAAACGATGACTGTTTTGTTGATTTTACCGTCAATTAGCTCAATAACATCGACGTGCAAGGAAGTAGACAAAAAACATTTAACATCTATTATTTTTTAACTTGGATCCTATAAGTATCACTGCTATTTTGCTATCCAAACATCTTTCTTGCCCTAATTGAGTTTTTTATAAAGTTCGTCACTTGTTAGTAATTAAGCAAAATTACAGTTGATATGTATTTGTTAAATATCTGCTGAAAAACTATTCCTTATCCTAAAACATTTAAACATGTGTAGCTTAAAATTTTGATTATCAAAAAAAAAAAAAAATATCAGTAAATCTGTTTGCTATATATAACGCCAAAGTATGATTTTTGTAAAACTCGAAAATTGTTTATTGACAAAACGAAAAGTGATTAAAATACATTTATTTAACAAAGACAATAAATTGGATGGAATCTGAGTCTTATTTTAATTTTCCCTTATTAGTTGTGGCTTGAAATCCGCTTTGGTAGCCTTTTCGAGTGATTCAACATAAAGCGGTAGCCTCTGAGTCATTCGGAAACCCCAGAAATCTTTTATTTGACGGCATAAATTTAAATCGATTTCACCTATTAGTAAACCATCGTTTGTTCGAGAGAGACCCTAAAACATATTTATTGAAAACATTATAAAAAATATAACATTCTTGTACGATCCTACCGGTGTTCTTGATCCATCCGGAGCAGCAATATAAGTTGATCCATAGAATGGACCAAAATCTTTATGACAATTTTTACCATCCCCAGAGGAAAATTCATTGGGAAACACTTCTGTACCAACTCTATTTATAGCAACAGTAAAATAGCTATTAGCGATTGCAGCATTCCTCGCTTCAATACCCCACAGAGGCTCACTCAATCCTCCAACAGTTGCTGAAGGATTAAAAACAATTTCGGCACCGTTCAAGCCAAACATCATCCAATTCTGAGGATGATGCCGACCATAGCAAATATTAATTGCAATTTTTCCAAATTCAGTATCGAAAACCGGATGACCGGTGTCACCTTCATAATAATAAGTTGATTCATTAAAATCTCCCACTCTTGGAATATGATTCTTTCGATGCTTTCCCATATAATTTCCTCTATTCGATATGACAACACATGTATTCCAAATGGTCTCACCATGTTCAGAATCTCTTTCTAAAATCGACGAAATTATGACCATATTATGTTGCCCAGCTAGTGTCTGAAGGAGTTTGGTTGTCGGTCCATTTTCTGCATCTTCAGCAAACTCGCACCAAGGAAATTTCTCTCGTGTACAAAATGCAAAGGGCATAGCTTAAAAGTGAAAAAAAATTAATATTCACTTTGCCTTGAACACAAAATTCAAAATTTCATTTTCCTTACTCCATGCTTCTTGCAGGCAAATCACATTCACTTGAGCAGTAGCAGCCGTTTTTATTATATTTGTAATTTTCTCATAAATGGCCTTTCTTTGCTTTACAATTGGTTCTGTTGTCGGAAGTACAATAGAGTTTTGAACAGCAGCAATTCGAACTATTCGTGACTTTCTTAGTTCTTCCGAACGAGCAGAAAATTTGTATGCTTCGACTTGAAAATTGTATTGGTCAGCCAAATTCTTAGTGTTTTGTGGTAGATCAAGACAATTGCTGTAAAAATAAAAATGCGCTTTAATAGTAATTTTTTTTTCTTATGTCATCTTTAAAAATTTGGTCTTTTACTCATCTGATCTCCCTAGGAGGATTCTTTTTACTTCTCCCAACTCATTTGTTGGAATATATTTCTCCAAACATTCCTCAAGGCTTTTAAAGTTGAACTCAGACATTTTACAATTTATTTTCCTGGAAAACAAATAAGTTTAAAACTTGAGAAAGTACAATTTTTTTTAAATATTAATTATGGGGATAAATTCCAGATCCTAACTTTGTAATATGAAGATTCCAAGAAGAAAGTTTCATTAAGCTTTCTCGAATAAATATTACGCTCTCACATAGTTTTAGCAACTTCATAGATCTTACAATCCCAAGGTCTCACGTGATCATACATCTTCCAAAGTGTCGCCAACGTCATTGGCTAATGTACTGAAAAATAAAGGATCCACAAAGATTCTTTCAAGAATTTTCTTCTGCAAGCTCTTATGATGAACTTCGGTTTACCATTAATCCGCTCAATTCACAATTTAAAAAATATCCCAGTCTTGAAACTATGGAACAAAGTATCTAGGAATTATACTAGACAAAATGAGCATGGAAGACATGGTGAGCAGAGCTTATCGGGCTTCTCTCATGTATTCGAAAGCAACAAGGGAGAATTGGGTTCTTAAAGCCCCAGATAATCCAAATGTCATCCGACCTATCTTGACTTATCAGCGCTGTACCTCGAGTAAATTCACATAAAGAAGAAAGTGACCACTAAGCACATGTCCTTCTGCAGTCTTAGAGACCTTGTTAAATCTTATCCATCTGCAGAAGAAAAAGTTGGCGATCTTCAGTACCATGAAGCATCTACGGAGGAGAACTGATTGATACTAATCTAAATATTTTACACCAGTACCTACGCTTCGAGCTAATGACTGCATTTTCTAATATCATTCGGCACGGTATAAAGGGACCGATGACAATGACGAACCGCCCTGTCAGTAAGTGTGGCTTGTATTAACAACTCAGCCATGAAACTTTGGACAACCAACCCGCTGCCAATGCTTCTACATCATAGTGTCAAGGAGAGTCTGAAATTGTCTCGAGGAGAAACACAATCACTCATGTAAGAATCGAGATATGAAGGCCACAGCAAAGGCGACAAAATTGTTGACGACCTATAAAAAATATGGGGGGCTCCCTTTATTGGGCCCGATTCATTCTGTAGCTCTTCCAAATGCCGCACCATAGGTGTTCTAAACGCCTGCAAAGTCTACTGCAACACAAAAATTCATCACACCAAGAAACTAGTGCTTTTCTCAGGTCAGTGACCTTTATGGTGCCACCCAAAGAAGATTGCTATGAAGAGACCATATGCTGCACTTCTGTCAGGATACTCAAGAAATGTCGGATGTCATGCTCTGCAACTGCATGGCAACATATGGTGTATGTTACTCCAATTAATACACTCTCATCAAGCTATGTATGAAATATCAATCCCAGAATGGTAATAGAGGAGTCACTTGAATGGACGTAAAACACTTTTAGACATAATTTTGACTCGAACACAGTGGACTGATGTGAAATAAAAGCGTAAACATATTTACATAAAAAATACTCCTTGAAAACCTATAATAGATCCTGAAGCTGTAAAATTACACCACCTTTCGCTATTCAAACTAGAGAAACATTCGCTAAAACTGAGCGCTGAACGTAAAATGCTTAGATGGAAATTCAGTAACCATGGAATGGTTTACCTATGCAAACGTATTTCCTGTATATAAAAATTACCATAAGGATCGAATAAGAATTTCAGATCCGCACGTTAACATAAATCCCCGGGAGTTTAATTCAAAAACATCCGTCATAAATAAAGTTAAATTTCAATAAACATCTGTTCATTGCTTTTTGAAAAAAAATTCCTTAATCTCAAGCCCTACAAGATTCAAATCATGCAAGAATTGCAATAGTCTGACCATGTTAACCGACTTAATTTTCCAAAGAGATCTTATAAATTTGAGTATAATCTCGTTCAGAGATAAAGCTCAGGGTCCAGGCAAAGATAACCTAATAAGACGATAGGACGCAGTCGAACAAAATTGGAGATTTTCCTTGTTTTCTAGAAAGAAACAAATTATGTGATATACTTTCGTCTTTTTCTTGAATGGGTGAAAAAGAACTTGGCTATGCACTATTATAGTGCGACTGAGATAACGAGTTTAAAACAAAAACTGAGAGAACCCGAATGACAAATTTTTCTTGAATACCTTCAAAATCCTTTCAAATTATGTAGTACATCGACTTACACTACCTCAATTTTTTAACAAAAAGATAAATTTCGCTTTGGCCAAGTTCGTAACCCCCGGAATATATTACAAGCCATGAAGTCGCCGAAGGCACCGACACATTAAAAGGCCTTAACATCCCGGGTACAGCATGCAGTAAGAGCTCACTCTCACTGCTTTTTGTATAGTCGTCATGGAGGAAAAACTAAAATTTCACCTTAAACAGGTCCTAAAACCCAAAACTGTCTCGTTCCCACAGCAAAATGAAGTAAAAGCAAATTTCAGCCAAATATGTTTCCTTTCTAATAGTTTTTAAAAAAAATAGCATGTAGAGCAAATTTATGGAAATTATAACTTTTGAACAAAATACAAGCAACTTTTATATGAAAAACTCCTGCAGTAAGACAAGACAAGAAGACTATGGAAGTCGCCTGCTGGCCGGCCCGCTGCTCTCTTTTTTTGAGTTTGTTCATGGCTTGTATATTCCGGGGGTTACGCCAAGGTGCTAAAAGATGTAAAATTTCTGTCAAATAAAAAATTTCTCATTTCTCCCAAAAATATCAGGGAACCCAGCATGAAAGCATCCCACTTAATCTCTTTAGAACAAAACGAACGTAAATAGAAGCACTTGCGTTCAAGTATCATAGGATTACAGCAACAATTTTGGAGCCAACTCTCTCAATATTTCAGAATGACCTGTTTTCGCAAAAGCGCTGGAACAATTTATGACAGTAAAATCTGAAAACTCCGCCCTTCTGATTTATTCACGAAAATGAATCATTTGCCATTCTGTTTCGTTGCATGTACATAATCTGTTTTGATTTTTTTGTTATTTTGTTTTTCTTCTATCTTTCCTTTTATAGCCGTGTAAAATGTAAAACAATCGGAACACTCTTCTGTGTCCTAATTTGTCATTAAGTTAACTTTGGTCCAGGGCTTGTTTTTAAATTTTGACTCTCTCTTGACTCATGCAACCCTACTCATTTAAGTTCGTGCGCTTCGAATATAGAGAGAACAGGAAGTGTTAGTTGTGTTAAAAGCTGTTGTCGCTATAGTTTGTAACGGCTGCTGATAGCTCGTAGGACCAGGGTTTCTTAAAATGAAACTCCTTCAGTTACGATAAAAATAATAGTTCTTTATTTTACATAAAACAGGCTAACTCTTACAAAAGCTAGTATATTCTAACCTAGATCTACTGATCATCTATTTCTATTCTATTCAGGGGCGGATTTAACAATAGGTCAAGTTGGCCCGTGTCTAGGGCGCCAAAACTTGGTGAGATTTTTTTTTTAGTAGTTCTGTGAACCCACACGTCAACGTTTAAAAATTCAAAAATGTGTGCTTAGCATCCCGCAATAAAATTTACACGTATGGAGATTAGATACGATTATTAAATGTTTGGATACTCGAACTGGATTTTTGCTTACTAGTTTACTCCAAGTTCAAGTGTTTTTCATTTTGCTCCTCTACAGAATACTGGGTTATTTGGTATTTTCGCTTCCACTAGTATTAGTTTTCGTACACGGTGAAGAAGAGGAATAATCGTTTCCGGGATCCGTCATATTCCCACCGTTCCCTGGCGTGTTTTACAAAGAATAGGGAGCGGCAATCTTCCATAGGCCTAGGGCAACCAAGTTATCAAATCCGTCCCTGATTCTATTACATGTACAGAGACTATGTAGTGACAAGGGGAAACTTCACACGGCTTACCACGATACCCTGAGATGGAGACTGGTGACTTACCAGAAGAGAATAGGGGATGTTTCACACGGACAATTTTTAGAGGAGGTACGGGAATTTCTCGTAGGTCATAGCAGCGGTTCTCTTCTAATTTTAAATTTATTCTTTTTAAAAGGAAAACAGAATGACGCATGATACGGGGATATATCACACGACGTACCAAGGAAGGTACCTAGGCGGGATAGTTCGCGCAAACCTTAGGACTTGGACATGGGGTACGGGGAATATTCACACGATGTACCAAAGAAATATCGAGGCGGGATATTTCAAGCTAACCTGAATGAGGAGGATACGGGTATATGCCGCACGACATACTAAGGAATTGTTAAGGCGCGATAGTTCACGCTAACCTTAACCACCTTAACACTGGAAGCTAGGACTACTATCCGGGGAATTAATAACACAGCGTACCAAGGATGTGTTAGCTGACCTTAACACGAAAATTTAGAGAAATGTCACGGGGATTTCTCACACGGCATTCCAAGTACTTACTGGTGCGGGTATAACACGCTAGCACTAGTAGAAAATTCTCTACCTTACTGACCCTGCCGAGAGACAAGAGTTCGCTGACTAGACTGATTTCTTTGGCCAACTGGCATGCTTTATATAGCCCAGGGCGAGCGCTTTCCAGTGGCTTCCACTTGTGCAAGTTGTTTATATCCAGAAAAGCTTTTCTTATTTTGGCTTGTACATGTAATAAATTTCAGGTCATGCAGCAAGTGGTTCGCATGTCTCAGCAGCGGCCTTAATTAAATTAAATGTCGGGTTTCAAATTTGTAACTTCGTTACAAGTTAAAGCTCAGTTCAGGCGTGTAGTGTCAATCAACATAGGGAGGGGCAACAAGATAAATTAATTTGATTTTGATAATAAGTATTCACTATATTTTAACTTAATAACAATGGAATATTTTTTGCTTCTGTGAAATTTTAATGAATAAATTTGTCTAATACTGAATACAGGTGTCATACCTATACTATAAGAAATGTTATGTCTTAGATTAAATCATACTATCTTATAAAATTTGTGCTAACGCTTGTATACTATACCTAGGTACAGAAAAATTTAAATTAATGTATTGTTACGTGCAATAGAAAGAGACAACTGGTGACATCTACTGGCAATAAACAACTTCAGGTTCGGAGAGTAAATCACTTCAGGAGAATCGATTATGAAAGTTCAGGAATAGAACAAATAGAATAGTCAAGAAGCTTTTGGAATAGAACACTCCAGATTAATCCGGAGTGTTTCTAGGGTATAAATATAACAGTTGTCATCGCCAGGAAAGAGTCTTGTTTTAGACGTTGCAGTGATAAGAAGCGAAAGTAATAAAGAAGCGATAGTGTGTAATTAGATTGCGATTATTGAAAGTACAGTGTTAGCGATAATTAGAGCATAGTTGATTAAATGAATGTTTGTGAACTTCATATGATTTAAGTGTAATAAAGAACTTATATATTAATTATTTAATATTGTGTTTTAAATAACGAACCAAAGGCCACGCTCGCAACAACTGGTGTCAGAAGTGAAATAAATTCGCGAAATAAAGTGGTGGCAATTGACTAAAAATTAAAAGTGTGATTAATTTTGTGGAATTGTGTTAAATTTTAAAAATTCTGGAAAATAATTTATATTCAACTGTGAGTGAATTACTAAAATAATGGGGCGCAAAGTGGACGAGCTTCGAACGCAGGATTTGAAAGTGGAGTTAGGGAACCGGTCATTACAAACGACAGGCATAAAGAAAGTTCTAGTCGAGCGACTTAGACAATCTTTGATAGAGGAAGGAAAGAATCCTGAAACATTTGTTTTCGAAGAGAACTTGGAAGAAATCGAAGTTGAAGAAGCGCCTGCGATGAAAATGGAACAGCTTTTGAGTACTTTAATGAGTAAAATGGAAGCCCGTTTTGATGAGCAAAAGAATTCTCTCGAGGAACAAAAGAATTCTCTCGAGAAACAAAAGAATTCTCTAGAATCACGTTTAGATGAACAGAAGAAATCTATGGACGAACAAAAGAATTCTCTCGAGGAACAAAAGAATTCTCTAGAATCACGTTTAGATGAACAGAAGAAATCTATGGACGAACAAAAGAATTCTCTCGACGAACAAAAGAATTCTCTCGAGGAACAAAAGAAATCTATGGAAACCCGTCTGGACGAGCAAAAGAATGCTTTTGAGGAACAAAAGAATTCTTTGCAGAATTGTCTAGAAACTTGTTTGGAGGAACAGAAGAAATTTCTGAAAGTTTCATTAGACGAACAAAATATGAAAATTGAAGGAATACAGCAGGAAGTGTTGGAAGTTCGACAACAAGTGTCGGGAGTACAACAAAATGTCACGGAACAGCTTGATAACTTTAAAGCAGATCTGGAAAGAATAAAGCATCATCAGCCTCTAAGCGGAGCAACTGAAATATCCGGTGCAGGTAGAATGAAACCTCCCATATTTGATGGACAAAATTCGTGGCATATCTTCAAGAGACAATTCGAGGCAGCTTCAGAGGTAAATGGATGGAATGATGAAGACAAAGCTATAGCTCTGGTGTTAGCACTTCGAGGTCCTGCGTCAGAACTCTTACAAACTGTACCGATTGAAAATCAACGTAATTACTCTTCATTAGTACAGGCGATAGAATTACGTTACGGAGATGAGCACATGCAGCAAGTATATCGCCTACAGTTGCGCAACAGGATTCAAAAACATGGCCAATCACTACAACAACTGCAGGCAGATGTAGAAAGATTAGCGCATCTGTCATACTCCAGCGTGAATGCGGATTTTCTCAATGAAGTGGCGACGGGGGCATTTGTGAACGCTATTACAGATCAAAATTTACAACAATCATTGAGGCTAGCAGGAAAGAAATCAACAGCAGAAGCACTAGCCTATGCATTAGTGTATGAATCCGCCAGACAAGCTTCGCGGAGTGCAGTACGAATGAGAGACATTTCGGTGGACGAATGTACTTGTAATAGAATGCAGTCATCCCAGAGTTCACCTTTGCGTGGTATCGTTCGATGCTGGAATTGTAATAGACCAGGACACCTACAAAGAGACTGCAGAAAACGCCGACGAGTGGAATCTCTAGATGAAGAGAGGAAAGTGGAATTGCAAAGATATCGAGCTGAGCAGCAGACTTGCAATAGATTGCAGTTATCACTGAGTATCCCTTCACGTAGTGTTCTTCGATGTTGGGATTGTAATAAATTGGGACACCTTCAAAGCGACTGCAGGACACGCCGTCGAAAGGAACCAACAGAAAAGAAAGGGACAGAAGAACGTACAAGTTGGCGAGCTAGAGAGCAAACTATTATTAGGGAGACCAGAATCCAACCTTATGACTTTGAGAGCCAACACAGAAAAGGACGTATCTATGGAAATGCAGAAGCCTTGGTACAACGTCAATGGAAACCTGAATGTAAGCATTATGGCTGGGAGAAATGAAATGAGAAAACAGCTACTATACAGTTGGTATCCGTGGAACCATCTACAGGTTGGGACAACGAGGACCTGCGAACAGTACAACGAGAAGATCCGGACATTTCACCTATTCTTGCTTGGAAAGTAGACATAGAAAAACCAGAATGGAAGGATATTTTGAGGATGAGTGAAGAGCTGAAAAGCTACTGGGCTCAATGGAATTCTCTTCATGTTGAATGCGGCATATTAAAACGCAAGTGGGAAGCACCTAACGGTAAATCGTTCCGAATGCAAATAGTCGTGCCGGCATCAAAGGTCAACGAGGTTCTAGGTAAAGTGCATCGTGGAGCATCTGGAGAACATTTGGGAGTGAATAAAACAATTTCTATAATACGAGAAAAGTTTTATTGGCTACATATGCGGGAGGATGTAGAGAAGTGGTGTCGCAGATGCACTGTGTGTGCTTCTTACAAAGGGCCGCCACGTAGCAGCAGAAAGGAAATGTACAAGTGTAATGTCAGAGCCCCATTGAAACTGAGAGCTGATGTACAAAGGGCCACGGGGGCGAAATTAGCAGTAAGTACCCATCGGATGAGGACACGTTATGACTTACGCGCTAATTCCGCAGGATTTAACGAAGGTGATCTTGTTTGGCTGTACAACCCGAAACGACGTAAGGGACGATCTCCAAAATTGCAACAACACTGGGAAGGACCATATTCAGTAGTAACTAGAATTAATGACGTTGTATACAGGATTCAGCGTGGTACAAGAGGCAAGCACAAAATTGTACATTTGGACCGCTTGTGTCAATACTACGAGCATCAAGACCGTGGACCACCTGTTGTTCGGGACGAACAAGTTTAAGAAGGGGGCAGTGTTACGTGCAATAGAAAGAGACAACTGGTGACATCTACTGGCAATAAACAACTTCAGGTTCGGAGAGTAAATGACTTCAGGTTCGGAGAATCGATTATGAAAGTTCAGGAATAGAACAAATAGAATAGTCAAGAAGCTTTTGGAATAGAACACTCCAGATTAATCCGGAATGTTTCTAGGGTATAAATATAACAGTTGTCATCGGGAAAGAGTCTTGTTTTAGACGTTGCAGTGATAAGAAGCGAAAGTAATAAAGAAGCGATAGTGTGTAATTAGATTGCGATTATTGAAAGTACAGTGTTAGCGATAATTAGAGCATAGTTGATTAAATGAATGTTTGTGAACTTCATATGATTTAAGTGTAATAAAGAACTTATATATTAATTATTTAATATTGTGTTTTAAATAACGAACCAAAGGCCACGCTCGCAACAGTATAGTTAACAACTTGATTGGTTAAGTAAGCACTGGCTATCTGTTGCATGCATACAGTAGAAATTTATCAGCATTGGACTGGGATTTGAACAATGAAAGGTGTTAGAACAATAATATATTATTTAATTCTCTCGTACTACTATTTTTAACTTCGAACAAATAATTGAGCAAACCTATAATCGGCTGGCCTCTTTGTTTAAAGAATTTTCCAGGGACGACAGCGGTAGGCGTAAAATAGTGTGATGGTTGTATTGAACCTTTGTCTATACACGTCGCCAATAGTCATTACAGGCATTTAAAATCTGGTTTTATTTATGCTTTTTGCTATTTCTTAATGCGGGTCAAGAACCTTTATTCATTATTTAGTTAATTTATGTCAATCAATATAAAATAATTATAATGAAATATTCTTAGACATTTATTTCGAAGGAACTCTTTCCTTTTTATACCCTAGATGAAATCTATAGGGTATACTAAGTTTGCCATTCCGTTTGTAACGCACAGAAATAATGATGGTAGAGCAAAATGGATTGGACACCCCCGAATAAAATTAAAAGTTATTTTGATTTTTGCATGTCCGTCTGTCCGTCCGTCCGTCCGTGCGCACGATAACTCGAGAACGCGTTCACTTAGAAAACTCAAATTTTGTACACAGACATTTAAAAAAAAAAGTAAAATTAAGTTCGAAAATGAGACAAATCGGGCAATTCCTTCGTGGGGTTGCCATACAAAAATTTCGTTTTCCACTATATATTTGGACAGTACCTGAGAACACGTCGACATAGAAAGCTGAAATTTGGTATAATGTGATTTAATAGTAATAGCAAATAATATTTCAAAAATTTACTAAATCGGGCAACCCCTTGTAGGTGTTGCCATATAAAAGTTTTGGTTTTTTACATATACTTTGAAAACAATCAGTCCTAGACATTTTTATTGTACTAAAAACTTCTTCAGAATAAGAAATCCTATAAAATTGATTATAATAATTTTTTCTGTCCGACGAGCCGTTCTAGAAATATATGCGAGAAACCAATGAAAAAAATCAAAATTGCTCAAATGAGAGACCATACGAAATTTCATACGGGCATTCATCTAGGGTATCATAAGAATTGGTCTTAGACCAATTCTAGCTGTCTCACTTGTTTATGTTTGAAACTACTTCGCTTACGACCACCGAAAATGCTCTTACTCGCGTCACTACAGCTGTCTTCTTTTGTGTATCTTGTTCTAGAACTCCCATATTCTGGAGAGAAGAAATTGTTCTGTCGATTCAAACGAACTATTTGTACTGTTATAAATCTTCTATGAAAATGTATGAGGCCTTCTTTTGTGTAACTTTTGTTCTGCGGACACAAGCTCACACAGCTCAGTTTCAAACGTAAACAAATCAAACACCTGAACATACATTTTTCATAACATATCTTTTTGTTCAATTTAATCTACTTCAAAGATCTCTAAGAAAAACCACGCTCATGTACATGAATTTTACAGATATTAGAACTTCTTGTTTCCTCTACCCACTGGGAGAAGAGCGCTCTAAGCGCTTCCATGGGAGCTCGCAGCACTGCTTTTCCCTATCGCAGTCCATTGTTTTTTAACATAGGCATGTCCACAAACGCAAGCACTTCAATGCTATTCTTAAAAAGCGCTCTCGGAGCCATGCTAAATGATGCACAAAGAAGTTTTTTGAAGGTGTCTTTTTAAAAGCTTTAATGAGCTATTTGAATAGTCATCGCAGTGCTTCTTCCTTAATCTCATAAGAGGCCTACAAGTCTGCTTCCTGATAACACTAGTAAGGTACTTGTGCTTGCCTGTGATTATTTGTGGTATTTAATTTTATGAAGTTGATGAAAAGCCAATATTCTCACACTTTTATTAATCAATTCAGTTTATGTGCTACTTCGCACAATAGTGGAAAATCCACTGAAAAATTAGATGAGATCACACTCCTTGTTGCACTTCTGCTGGAACTCATCAAATAATGTTCTATCTTGCTCACAAGTGATGGCTATAGAAGCTCTTGAGTTACTTACTAGTGTTAGTACCTTTGCTTATTTTCTGGATACATCAGTGAATATTCTTCTAAAGAGCTGCCAAATGATAGCTAGGGAAGCGCTTAAATTGTGCTCATTTCAGAAGCACTGGTTTTTCGTAGAAGACACCTTATAGAAAATAAGGGAAGACATAATAATAATTCACGCAAACAAGTTTACAGCAAATTACGCTAATTAAATTCAGGCGAAATATTTCACCAAACTACCATAAAAATTGTATTTTTACTTCCATTCTCTCTCATCATAGTGCATTACGACTGCTGCTGTTCTAGCAAAAATAAGATATTAAAAAAAATCAAAACTTATTACTTCAGTAGTATCTCAACTGAAATAATGCACAAATGTGCATTGCATTATTACAATTACATATCAACTTTTATTTGCACTGCTACTACCTACTATGACTAGGCTATTTATTCATTTTTGCAATTCACAATGCACCGACAACTGCACAAACTATTCGAAAGATTATACGACTATACACAATACCTGATTTGTGAAAAATTCTGATCAATTTATGTATTGATCCCGAAAGAATTTACACCAATAAAAAGAGATTTTTCGATTGCTAGAAATCTTTCGCTTTTAACCTTTTCACTGATAAACCTAAAACCCGTGGAATACCACCACGCCTGCTCACATAAAAGATTGCTACTGCATAACAGTACCAGTAAACGATGCTTTCAATTCTTCCCAGTTCCCAAGTAGTTAGGTACAAATTGAAACAAAAAAGCTCCAAGATTAATTGAAAAAAAGAATATTTAAATCACATGATCGTGATGGGAGTGTTTACAAATTGTTATTAAATTTGTTTTAGGCTTGTTATCTTGGCAGTAGAGATAAAGCACTGATTAAGATTTTATGACTTTAGGAAATTGTACGTACCACGTACCACATACACACCCTAATAAGTAGCGCGAATGAATTTTGTCTGTGAAGATAGTTTCAGAATTTCTTGCACTTTCAGAGTCAATTAAATTCATACAATTCGGAGTGGAAAGATACCTAAACACAAAAGCAGCTCTATTTAATTTTCAAATCAAACAAAAATAAATCATTTCATTGAGATTTTTTTTTTTTTTGCATTTTATGATATTTTCCTCATCGCACCAAAGACTTATGCTTTCTTTATCGCGGACGATCATTTAAGGAAATCAGAATAATCAAGTGATCAAATGAAGTTCAAGTTGATTTTGAGCAGCTAAAATAACATTAAGGTTCCGCTTCAATTTTTATTATGCCCGGCTTACCCTAGTTAGACGATGACCACAATGAAAAATAAAGTTATTTCCTACATTTATCAGAAATCCGATTTTTCGTAGCACAATTATACTGACACTACTCACAACGGTATGAAATTTTGTTGTGTTCTTCGGTGCTAAGCCTTCCTACCGTCAAGCATTCCATCACACCGATCAAGAGCATAATTCTTCTTGAGGAGTTGCCCCTGACTTGTCAAATATCACAGCCCTTGTAAATTTAATGTAGAACACATAACAAAACACAGCATAGTGCACTGTACTTCCATTTCGGAAAGGAGTGTCATTCATTATCATGGATGTTTGTCTTCTCTGAAAGAAATATAATGAGGCATTGTTAGATCGCCAAATGTTGAAAAATGTTAGGTAGCGAGCACAATTGAAAACGAAAATTCGTCTTCGTTTTCCTATTATAAACAATTTAATTTTTTTTTCAACACATTAATTATAAAACACTGAATCAAGGAAATTTATAGATGGTCCATGATGATTTTGAAAATCTCTGAGATCTGCCTGACCTAAATAATAAATGTTGCCTTACTGAAATGCTGCACGAGCGATGGAGTCACACAAGTGATAGTCCATCATATTTGTTACCTCTAAAAAAGAGATCATAGATCTTCATCAGTTATATTTAGAGGACACTACCTATTGACAAAAGATGTTATACGCTTAAGCTTCTGTACGTACCTGAAGTTGTCGCAGATGCAGTTATTTATTAATCTAACTAGTTTTTGCTGAGTATCCTGCCCCCTATTAGATAAGCCAGGATATTTACATAATAAGTTCTGAATTATTTTGTGCTGCTTTCACCCATACAACTTACCTTTAAGTTCTTATAAGCTCTGCATACTTGCCAAAAAGATAACAGCAGTAATGCGTCGTGCAGCACATAAAAGAAGAAACACACTAGGTTGTTAAAAAATCTTCTATCATTTAGGGAAAATATCAGAAATTGAATTCGAGAATCTAAATGATATATTTATTGTGGCTGGTTCTTATTTATCCCAATTAAAGCTCAACGTCTCCATGTGGGTTCCGATGAGATGGCATCACAGTTAACCACTCAAATTTCTGTATGGCAACTCGATGGCCGCCACTCTAACCCAACTTAATAGGCATTCATCATTTCCATGATTATTCAACTTATAAAAGTAATAAAATATTATTCTGCTATATAGTGTGTTTATTTCTACAACTATTAACAGTAATTATTGCACTGACCTACCACAATTTATCATTGAAAACAATTTCCTTAAATATATAATCTTGTTTAGCAGTGCTAACCATAGCCTTCTTCGATTTCATAGCATCCTGGACCTTTTCCCTTACTTCATTCGCTTTAATATCATTCCGAATATAGAACAGCCGAACCAATTGATCTTCACTCAGTGATGGATAGTTACCAAGTAATGTATGCAAGTCCAACACTAACATTTCAATATCACAAATCAGCAAATTGGACAACGTTGGAATAATATCAATTGGTGAATCACTCATAGATAGATTCGGAGCAATTTTCTCAAAAAACCATTTAATTTGTCGCGATTCTTTATTTATCTTTTTTGTAATCGTTTCACATTCATTTCTTGGCTTGGCAATCCTTTTAGACAGCATAGCTTTTATATATCGCCTTGCAACCATTCGCAGAGCCTCATTTATAACCAGCTCAAAATTGTTAGGTCTCAAGTGATTATAGTCTAGAAAATAGTCTTCAAGAGTAACACATATTGTATCAATCGGTATAGTAGTCTGTAGCCATTTAATAGTAAACAGATCATTGAAATGTCCCTCTAAATCCAGAAAAGCTTCCTCAAGTAAATAGGAAGCTGCTTCCTCACGAAGTGTTTGGAATGTTTTAATTAAACGCTCAAAATCTTCATAGTGCTCTGTTCTAGATTTTGGCCAATAAAGTTGCTTCATTTGCTGTGCTAATTCCATCATTTGATAGGAATTGTTAACAATTGTTATAATGTGATGTGTAAAGTATTTGATCTGATCTCGATTTTTAAAATGTCGATCCTTAATTTCAGCCGCTCCAGCACGATAATTTTGTCCAAATTTCTCTACTTGCTGTATACTCAATACCAAAGCATTAAAAGTCAACTCAGAATGAATTGTATTCGTTACTTGCAGATGTTGATCGATCATTTGGAAAATGATAACTGGTGCAGATGTCTGATAATATTGATCTTCTTGATCTGGTGGTGCTTCCGAAAACCAGTCTTGTTTTTCAGTTTCCAATGCCTTAGTCATCCATTCCTGATAGTTGGACTCCATATTTTTAAGGTATTCAGATTCAAGTGATTTTGACAGATTAGGGTTTATTAGTGGTCCTGCTATTGAGTTGATATCTACTCGAAGATCTGGATGTCCTATTAATTCCACTCCAGGATAAGTGTTCATAACCCATGATAATAGTGATACATACTCGTTGCCTTCTAAACCAGACTGGGCTATGTCCTCCAACTGTGGGATATAAATATTTATTAGATATATAAGTATTGTAAAATATCGGAGTTTTTTGTCTCGAATAGTATCGATTTTGTTATAAGTCTATTGATACCAATGAATTATCTTATTTGTTCAGGCAGCAGATACATTACATAACATACAACAACGCAATTAATTTCCATTCAATAATTTCTATACAATTTCTTCTTACTTATTTAGTCGTAATAAAATTTGTTCAATTTCTTGCATTCTTGCATTTCTTCAATTTAAAGTTCACAACAATTTTGTATAGTCAGCAATTATAAAAAGTTCCATAAATTGTAAATAAGTTCAATTCACTCTCTTTAGAAATATCAACTTTGTTTGAACAAATATATTTTTACTAGTATTAACTTTCGTCTTTCTTTCCAGCGTTAGTTATCTTTATGCGATGGTATAGAAGGGGTCTCTTTCCCGTAGTTCTTTGATATTAACACAACTACAAGAAAAACCTGGTACAAAGAAAAAGGGGGAAAACGGGCAATTTTGTTAACGATTCGAATGATTTTGCTACTGAAACAAGCGTTTATTTTTGAATTCAATCTTTGTTTATGCAAGGTTCAGTATAAGGTTTAACTAGAGACACGAGAGATAAGGCGTAGAAGCAGATTCCAATGTAAAAGGGAATTTATCGTGATGAATCAATAGAAAGTTAAAAATACAATGACATTCACTATACAACTTTTAGCTTCTAACAAACCTGAATTTTATGACGTTATAAATTCAATTTTTCAAATAGAAGCTTTACTTTTCCACTATAACAAGTCCATTTATGTGAATGTTTCAGTGTGACTGACTTAATGAATACGAACGAAAACAAAAAAATAAGAATTTCTCTTACTATCCAGCAACGATAAAAGCATTTTGATTGGATGTTTGCAATTCTTTTAACATAGGTGCAATGTGCATCCTGATAGAAACATAATGCAAATACATTTGACATTATCGGGACTTAACATTAAAGCAGCGGGTGGTTTACTATGATTTGAGGTATAGAATTGAGTACAATCACCATGCTCAAGTTCTACTTTATATGTCTAGTTTTAAGTCTCATAGGTATTTTCTGATTTTTATCAATTAGATAATAAAAAAATATTTGTTCCAAGGTCGCATATTCTTAAAATCAAGGCCATTCAAAAAAATAAATTCATATAATCAATTTCAGTACGTAAAAACTTAGTAACTGAAGCACTAAAGCCTTTCTTAAACGCACAAATAGTGACAGTACTAGAAATAGAACAACCGTGTATCAATTCAAAACTAATAACAGCCCAAAAACTTAATAAAAATCTTATAAATTACAAAAAAAAACAATACTTACATAGCGAGACAATGCTTTGTGATACATCTTAACGTATTCATTGAATATATCGTAGTGTGGCGGAAAACATGGAACACACAGCGACTTTACAACGCGCAAATCCTCAAGTATAAATTGCCTCGAAATTTCTAAATCTCTTACAAGCCACAATTTGTTATCTGTACGTTCTTCCAGCTTGGATCCTTCAATCCTTTGAAAAACTGCTTCATTTAATACTTCCATAGTCATTTTTCTCCATGCTTTTGGACGCCCCGGCGGCAAAAATCCTGTAATCTTCTGTTGTTGTAAGGCGAATTGATCACTTTTTTCTTCTCTCTCAATAATTCTTAAAGCAGTTACAATTACAGTGGGTTCTTTGCGGACAGTGTTTAGTGTTCTACTAAGAATTAGTCTGATTTTCCGTTCCAATGCTTGTGACACCGTCTCTACCTTCTCAAAGTGACGCTTTAATGCTATCTTATCTGTCGCATACTGTTTTGGCTGCTTGTGCAATTCATATAGAAGATCATCCCTTGAGTTTTCAAGATCAGATAGACACTGATGGGCGTGTAGCAGTTTATCTTCATCTATCAGCTGCATCGTTTTCGTCACACTAGACTGAACATTGAAAATATGCTTCAAGTTTTCCATTGCAGTAGCATACTGAGAGTGTTTTGTATTCTCTTCTCTAACAGTTTCCAGGGCATCATAAATTTCAGGGACCGTTTTCAATAAATGGTCGACCTCTTTCATTTTTGCGGTAATGTCCTTTATATCTACTAAGCATGCTTCTAGTTGTCTTAAGCCTACTCTGACTCCATCCAATTGGTTCTGCATACCAGTTTTGAGCAAGGCCTCAACAGACGCTTTCTTGCGACCAACTCTATGTTTATATTGCTCCACTTTTTCTAACTGGCCTGGGCGTTGCAGCATATTTTTAACATCCTTTATAGCAGCTAAACGGGCCTCTTCCTCCAGATCTTTCAGCTCCATAACTCTTTCAAACTTGAAACCCCAAAATCCTTACATAAACCTAAAGTACTGTCAACAACTAAGGCTACAAATAGTGAAAAAAAAAACTTAAAAACCACCTACAAATCAGATAAAATGACAATCTTGTGACAATTCTTAACTGACAGTTGTTGTATTATTAAAACAGAAGAAGCACATGAAGCCTCATTAAATCACGGGCCGGATTTCACAATTATAGGCAATCGTACACGTAGCTGTTAGGACCTTCCCCCACGAGAGGTTTTTAGAGAAGGAAGGAAATTTCATCCCGTTGTGCTTACACATGCCAGCACAATAATGTTGTACCCTTATATGATTATCGAAATTAATTGTGTGCGTGTTCAATTAAGTCGCAGTTTTTGTTATAATCAATAACTGTATCACAAGCTAGCAGCACCGTAACCCCCGGAATATAATACAAGCCATGAAGTCGCCGAAGGCACCGACACATTAAAAGGCCTTAACATCCCGGGTACAGCATGCAGTAAGAGCTCACTCTCACTGCTTTTTGTATACTCGTCATGGAGGAAAAACTAAAATTTCATCTTAAACAGGTCCTAAAGCCCGAATCTGTCGCTCCTAGAGCAAAATGAAGTTAAAGCAAATTACAGCAAAATATGTTTTCTTTCTAATAGTTTTTAAAAAAAATAGCATGTAGAGCAAATTTATGGAAATTATAACGTTTGAACAAAATACAAGCAATTTTTATATGAAAACTCCTGCAGTAAGACAAGGCAAGAAGACTGCGGATGTCGCCTGCTGACCGGCCCGCTGCTCTGTTTTTTTGTTCATGGCTTGTATCTTGGGGTTACGGCAGCACCCAATGATAATAAAATTATTATATTGGGCGTGTTGCTAAACTAAGAATCTTTAAGATCTTCAAGACAAAAGGGTTGTAAAAGTCAGAATTTCTTAAAAGTCGCGTGTTGCAAAGCTCATAGCCTTAAGAATTTTTCTTTAAAGACAATCCAGGGCGATCCGAATGCACTTGTTTATCTTGATACATATATGTGTGCGTGAGCCATGATTTTGTGTTTACTTTTTCTTTCGTTGCGTTTACTTTCATTAGAATCGTGCGGTTTAAAAAAATTTGTTATTTATAAAACTTTAACTTCATATAATTCAGAACTTTTAATAGTCTGATTAATTTTTAAATTTTTTATAAATACTCAAAAACACGATGATTACAAAACGACAACCATGTGAACTGTCAAGTGTTGTAAAACTCAGTCTCAATCACATTCAGATGGTTAGTTGACAGTAATCAGTATTTCACAATTTAAGAACGACCGAATCAATTTCATTTCCAGTAGTATTGGTATGCTGCTCGTGCTGTAATTCGAAACTTGGCACTTCGGAATTTTTCCTCTCCCCGAATGCCTCTCACCAATAAAAAAATCCAAATGCCAAGTTTTGAACCACAGCCACAGACTGACTGATGGACTGAGCGATTTGCTATTTCATGTGGCCCAATTATTGTGCTTCTGTATATCACCGTTAGAGCACCCTTTAAAATTTTACTACATGAAAAACATGTAAAACTCTACCAATCAGATGAAATTTTACACCCGAAAATCGAATTAAATTAAAAAAAATAGATTTTCTTGTGTCCGAGTTATTAATCGCTTATAAGGAATTAAACTCATTCCGACTTTAATTTTCAAAAGTTTTTCTTAACTGAACCCTGCGTATGAACAAGAGAGACGGAGCATGGTAAACACTTGAGCTCGAGTGGCATACCAATACTAATGCAAGAAAATAATCCGGCTATTCTAAAATTGTGAAATTTCTGATCTATTACCTGCGATTTGAGGTGATATAATATAATAATTCAATTCCCATTACGTGCTGTGAGTTTGCGCCATAAAATGTAACTTAATTGAACACGGACACAATTAAACTCAGTAATCATATAAGGAACTACCACGGAGGGAAATTATTGATAAAAAGTCCTAGCAAAATACGCTACAAGTGTTCGACGGCCCATTGCGTTTCCTTGCAGTTTACTACGAAGTGGCTACTTTGCACAATTCCTAACAATATTTGAAATCTCTTCTGCTTTGCCTCCCACAAGAAGAAGTAGAATAAGTTTATGTAGACATATATTTCGCAAGTGAAAAAGTAAACAGAGTGCAGTTTTTCTTTAAAATCGTTGAGGATCCTTCAATAAGTTTAATTTTACTTAAATTTATTTAAAATTGTGGAAGCTCCCAACCCAGAAGAACCCATGGAAGAATCTACACATGCCTCGCGATGGGATATAATGTTATCGTTATTAGGTGAAAAGGAGGAGTTTTACAAAAAGGAGGCAAAATCTTTTGAAAATGAACATAAGAATATTCAAATAATTCACGACTGTTCTGATTTAAGGTATGACTAATTGTATACTCAACTAAAATTTTATTCATTGTGCTATCATTTAATCAAATTCAAATTCAAAGCTTATTTATTACATACCCCGGCATAAGCGCCACGTCCGTCACTGACGTTGGGTAAGGCGATTAGAGTATTACAAAATAGATTACATAGTTTGTTACAGAATATTAAGTAAGCATAAAGTGATGCGAAGAGAGTAAGTAAGTAAATAAGTAAGTCCATAGTTTGGACACTCGAGTTAAGTGTGTAGATAGTGTCTAATCTGTGCTAATACAATGGATATACAGCTAAGGTAGGTTAGTTATACAATAGATGTAATTCTGCCAGTTGCAGATTATCATCATGTATTTAACAGTAAATAGTAATTAGCAAATCATTTAGCCGTTAATGGTAAGACCATTAATCATAGTGTACAGTGCCAGTACTACTTCGATAGTAAGTACCATTTTAAGTAATTCAATTATACAAAATTTATAAAAGTTGTCATACATTACTCCAATATCGACACCCCTAAGACACATGACCAGTTGGCAAGCTCCGTTTGAGAATACAATTCTTTGAAGCAAATATATTCTTATTGATTAATTATTATAATCACATCATTTGTTTTGTATTCAATATAATTAAGAATCGTCTAATGTAAATCTTTGTAACATGGTAATACCCAACGTTCTATGGCATTGTGGCCGGGGCGGTAAATAAACGAATTTTCTATTCTATTCTATATACCTACCATAAGTGTTCTTTGGTTACCTGCACTAAAAGGAATTACTTTTTGTTTGATAGTATGTCTATGTTCATGTTATGTTTAATCTCTAGTCCAACCATATGTGTTCTTTGGTTACCTACACTAGTTCACTATGTTCATGTTATGTGTAATCTCTAGTCCAACCATATGTGTTCTTTGGTTACCTTTGATTACCTACACTAGTTGGTAATTCATTTTGTTTAATGTACATAGTTAAGTTTAAGCTTAAGTTATCTTTAAGTGCTCAGTGTTAACTAGTTGCCTATACCAGATATACTAGTTAGTCGCCAAGACCCGCTGTTACTTGTCGCCTTTCTATTTTTATATATCTATTTTCTGGCAATATGTAATATCATATTGCAAAATCATACTACAAATCATGCTACAAATCATACTACAATTTTTGTGTTCTTGCTATTGTTTTTATTGTTTTCATTTTTATTAATTTGCTATGGAATTATAATTTTTCTTTTGCTGCTCTAACGCTGCTCCTTGCTACTATAGTTGCTCTAAGCCTCCAATGCCTTGCTCTTAATTGTTTGTGTTTAATTTTGCTAATATATGTTTGTATCTACTACGTATGTAACTCGCTAAGATTTCCCCAACGCTCAGCGTGCTTTTGGCACATGTTGCGAGTCAATTAAAATAATTTGTAACGTCTCATTTGAATACAAAATCGACGATGTTTCGACCTGACGTAGGAAGTCCTAAATTCTCTCTTGGAAATTTACTGGAAATTTGTTCCTTAGAAGTTTTATGCATTATTGGAGGGAGGCTGACAACGGCAAAAGAAATGAATGCTTATTGGCAATTGGAGGCCGACAAAGGCACAAATATCTGAAAATAACTCCAATCGCCCGGCTACCAAAGAACCAAAGTGAATAAAAATTTTACCGAAACATTTTTAGTAAATTTCTAAATAAAAAAAAAAATCTTATTGCATATTTACGTGTCTACGCTCATAAAAATTATTGCCGGCCACCAAAAATACGTATAAATTTCTAAGAAAAAAACGAGGGCTTCCCTAGAACATGTCATCGTTGATTTTATATTGGACCGAGGCATTGCATTGCTCTGATAAAAGATCGAAACTTGGGTTTGGGTGTGTGCCTGAACATTAGGAACATTTTCTGTTCAAAACAACATTTCTTAGCTACAATTTTCGTCGTAGCTAACTAACTTGGTTACCAGAAATGTTGATAAGGTTTTCATTTTTCTGATATGCGTTCTTCATCTGCATATTTACTTATTTGTGCTATTATTTTATACTCGATGTACCTAACGTTGTAACGTAGCTTAGGCTGAAGTTCTTTAATAAATGCTTTTATTCTATTCTATTCTATTTAATCATGTCTCGTTCGGGACAATTACATGAATTTTGGAGCCAGCAAATATTTCTTGCAATATACCTACCAATTTTGTTTCTTTGGCTCCTAGCATTTAAGTAGCATTTGTTGCATTACAAAAACAAAAACACGTAATGCTGCACTGCACCGGTGTAGAACTCGTTGAAAAGAATTCGACATAAGACCACTCGAACGTGATTATTAGCTATTTAAGGGAAAGAGCCCAAATCGTACACAGTGACGGTCGAAGCTCCGAAGTTCACGAGAGGTGATGATGGGCTTTCCCCATTCCGTATTAGTACCTCTCTTTTATATAACATTATTAGTTTAACAAACTTTAAATTTTCAAAAATATTATAAATATTAATTGTTTTCTTGTGTTCCTAATATCACAATTTCATTAAAAAAATTTCCAAATTATCAAATTATTCATGACCTGCTTCTAATGAATTGCACACATCCACTTTTAAATCTATTAAAATTTGACTCTCGCTTAGTAGTAGCGGTAGTATAAATATACCTTTAACAAATTTCTATGACATATCTCGAATATATTTATACAAAGTTTTACAAATATATTTACGTTTCTTTCTTCCTTTATCACTAGTGGCAAATTATTATACAATTGAAACCCCTTATATACATATAATATGTATCTGATCTATTGTAGCTAAGTAATCTTATATTTAGATCTGCATTCCTTAGATTATATGGCTGCGCATCCGTCACCAGTGTTATTTTCTCTTTTAAATATGGCGGCAGATCCCCGTTCTTGATCCTAAATAAAATTTCAACACATTAAGATCAATTCTCTACGTCATATTCATCCACTTCAGAGTTGAGAGCATCCACTTAATTGATGGGTATCTACTACATTATTCGAAATGAGGTTTTATAGTGATATTATAGATTTTTATTGTGCTCGCTAGTGAAATTGATTTTCTCAACCGTCTAAAGTGTGATACCTTTTTCCCAATCTTTTTACATACATAATCCACGTGTTTATTGAAATTTCAACTACTTCAATTCGCTATTCTCAATCGCGATCGACACATCTACTTTACTGTTTAATATCACACATTTTGATTTACTAGTATTTAATTTCAGCCGATTGCTATCCATCCATGGTTTAACTTTGTTCAGATCGCTTTCTATTTTTCTTTTGATATCATCTATGTTTTCCCCAGTACAAAATAACAGTGTTCATCCATCAGCAAACAGAATAAGTTCAGATCAGCTGGCTCGACTGAGAGGTTCAAAGAACTAGCGGTAAAACACATTATTAATTAACAAATTAAACAGATTTATTCCTCCTAATAATATAAAGGAAAAAAAATGAATTCATGGGTTTAATGAAAATTTTAAATGTATTTTTCTTTTTTGTTATTTATTGTATATCGAGACTGTGATATTGACTGCTGTGATGCTGGGTTGCATATCTCGGAGTCTTGCAGTCTATCCGAGCCATCCAACCTGTCCAATTTGCTGTCCCACTTTTTTTTCATTCCGACAGACACATTAAGCTGAATTTGTGTTTTTGTTCTACATGTTTGCTGTTTGTTTATTCTTTGTTTTAATGCATTTTTAATTTTTCTTATTCTCTAGTTATCAGCTGGCATCCAGCTATCTTAGTGTAACATACTAGATCCGTAGTTATTGCTAGTCTAACATACCTGATATTTTACTTTTGCATTATATTATTTGGATTAATTATGCTTAATGTATCATGGCATCTTTCGAGTTGCAAATGTTTTGGTAACTTTGTTATGTTACATATATCTCATTTATTTTATATATTATATCAACATTAATATTCTTGTTCATTGCTTTAGAGTCTATATTCAATGTATCTTTTGACACTACTAAAATATTATTCTATATACTATCGTTTAATCATACCATTTGTTTTGTATAATTAAGAATCGTTGAATGTAAATCTTTGTAACATCGTAATACCTAACATCCTTGGACGTGGCTAAGTGGCCGCGGTGGAAAATAAACAAATTTTCTATTCTATTCTATTCTATAGATAAAGGTTTAGAAGAGTTCACACTCTTTCGAATTGTAATATGTTAAGCCCAGCAGACCTCCCAATAGACACAAAAATTTCCTCCGAAGAGCGAATATAAAACAGACATGCACACATAATAATAATACAAACAGTAAGGCCAGCGTTAATGGTAGTAGCGAAACAAACGAGAGAATCTCACCAATTAGCAGATAAACTTGATGTAATAGAAAATATAGTATATAGCATTAACACTTAGTTACTAAAATCACATAGAATAAGTATTTCAATAAACGGCCTTAAAATGCAAGGAATCTGTGTTGTCGCAGGTATCTAGTAATCATAACATAATTATGTGGGCGATATGAATGTGGGATCGATTATTGGTATTTCGAAAAGAAAGATTTCGATGTTCTCTTTTTTTAAAAAAATTCAAATACAAAAGCGTTTTTTAAAGAACCTCAGCTTACGCTACGTTACAACGTTAGGTACATCGAGTGAGTTAAAAATAGTTGGAATTATCGGTGAAATACAAAATGGCTTAGCAAACTAACAAAGGAGCAATAAACAGACTCATTGCCGCAAAAAGTAATATTAGTATTATAGATTAAAATAAGGAAGTCAAACAATTGAGAGCTTAAAGTAAAGCCAAAAATGCTGACTAACATAAGATAGCAAAAATAAAGTACAATAAAATGATAAGCTGAAGTTTAAAGAGCATTCGGAATATATTTGTAAATAAATATAAAAAAAATATATGATTACTGAGTAGAATACGACTGATCCCAAGTTACAAAAACTCTTTAATGTTATATAACGCATTAGTCTTGCCACATTTCTCATATTGCTCGACCCCTTCCTGTATGCAAGTTCAAACGAAATAAATAATCGCCTCCAATTCTTACAAATAAATGGATGTGGGTGATTCTGAGGTGCACTATACAGGGTGTTTCCCCTTAGGAGGTCCATAGAGCAGGAGGTGATAGTACTCACCTAGACGAACCAAAAATTGTATGGCAGGGGGGGGGGGGGCAATATCAACCGTTTAGGAGTTACAGGGTGATTCATAAAAAAAGCTAGGTTTTCACAAAACACCCTGTATTTTAAAAACTACAGGGCGTATGGTCACAGTTAAGAGCTCACTGTATGCAGAACTTCATGGCCCTTCCAACGACAGCTCAACCAGTCCCATACCCCTCTCCCCTAAGAAGTTACGAAGGTCTAAACTAAAAATTTCGGATTTTCTTTCCTTTTTTTTAATTTGACCTCTATTATTTTTGGAACAAGGTCGTTAATATAACTTTTTTTTATAAAAACTGTAAACCGCAGACTCTCCTCTTTAAGTTGACCTATTACATCCTATGTGTTAACTGTAGCCGTTAAACAGTTATTAACTCATAGCCTATTCAGGTCACACCGAAAAAAGACGATATTTTTTAAAATGACGTGCTAAGGGAACAAATTATCGTTGAGAATAGGTTTGAAAATAGGTTTGAGAATAGGTTTAGAGCTAATAACTCTTAAAGGGCTTCAGATAGCACATTGGGTGTAATAGGTCACATTAAATAGGAGAGTCTGCAGTTTACAGTTTTTATAAAAAAAGTTATGTTAACGACCTTGTTGCAAAAATAATAGAGGTCAAAGTAAAAAAAAAGGAAAGAAAATCCGAAATTTTTAGTTTAGACCTTCGTAACTTCTGAGGGGAGAGGGGTATGTGGCTGGTTGAGCTGTCGTTGGAAAGGCCATGAAGTTCTGCATACAGTGAGCCCTTAACTGTGACCATACGCAGTGTAGTTTTTAAAATACAGGGTGTTTTGTGAAAACCTAGCTTTTTTTATGAATCACCCTGTAACTCCTAAACGGTTGATATTGCCCCCCCCCCCTGCCATACAATTTTTGGTTCGTCTAGGTGAGTACTATCACCTCCCGCTCTATGGACCTCCTAAGGGGAAACACCCTGTATATGTATGTGTACTCCGTTTCGAGTTATGCTGGAGACCTTACAGTGGATGGATGTTAGACAACGTCTTACGTATGAAGCAATGATGTTTACTTTTAAATGAAAAAAAAATACCTGAGAATCTGCGAGGCAATCTTGTAACTCTTGCAGAAGCCCAACCAACTTGCATCATAATAACAACTCTAGACTCTCCAGATGGAATAGAAGCAGCACCTAGAATTCCTTGATGTACAAAGTACTACTATTTTACAATAATTTATCACCAGAATTAAAATTAGAAACAAAAATTCGAGTTTTTAAGCATAAAATAATAAAATATTTTCGCATAAACGTTAATTAAATTAAGTACAGAGAAGTAGTCAATATGTTAAGTACCAAATGAATTATAATTATTATTAAGTTTCTTAATGTATAGAAAAGTTTTTTAAAACTAATAATTAAATACAATACAATACAATGCAATACATCGAGGAACTAAATGTAGCATTGAGCCTTACACTACTAACAAACAGATGCTTAGGAGTTAACATTTAAAATTATAAAACAAGTGGCTAAGCCCAACAAGTAGACAGCCCAGGGAACATAGTAGATATCAAAGTACAACTATGAAAATAAAGTTAATTACAACAAAAAGGATTAAGCATTAAAACGCTGAAGACTAAAATGCGGAAAGTGCTACAGCATTATGGACTAAAGTAGAGAATAGTAGCTGCGATAATTACAAAGTGGCAATGATTGGTATCAGCTTGGACCAAAGTAGTAGTTGGTAGATGGAGATGGGTAGCGTTCTCTATTAGTAAGAGCTTGAACCGACAACATGACTGTCAAATGAAGCAAGATAGGAGCTACGAAACAATTAGAAGGTGAACTGGGAAACTAAAGGAAGGGGGGGATTGAGAGGTGTAATAAAACGGTTGGACAGTCTGATTGAGACAGAGTGGAAAGGGAAATGAGAGCTAGCAAGGGTGCACCAACAGGAGAAAGGGAGCATTGCATGTGCAGGCATCAACGTTCCTGATTCAGAAGTATAAGAGTATAAATTTATAAAAACCAAACCTAAGACTAACAATTTGGACTACGTGCTAAATTATGGGGAATAGGCGCATAAAGGCAATTGGACCAAAAAGGAGTAATTGCGTTAGGTCTAACACTAACAATAAAAATTAAAAACTTTAATATGTAGAGGGTATGAGCTAAAAGAAGTAAAAAAGGATATTCAAGGTCATGAGGTGAAGCAGAGCTAGCTTCTTGAACTGCTTATAAGGACGAGTTGTCCTGATGGATTCTGGAAGGGAGTTCCAAAGGCAGGTTCCCTGACCAAATATACTATAACACCCAAATCGGGTGCTAGTTCGCTGGAGGATAAATCTGGTGTTATTTAGATTGCTCTATTAGAGCATTTGACTAATGTATGCGGGCAGAGAGCACCATAAAAAAATGTATCAGACACAGGCTTTGAAAGCTGTATTAAGTTTGGCGATTCCAGAGGCACCGGTCAAATATATTACCGAGAGACATATTGAGCGACTCAATCAGGGGTTGGAGATCATTAGAACTAACGGCTCCATATATCTGAAGATCATCGGCGTGCAGGTGGTATCCCAAGTAACAATTTTAATTTTAATATAGCATACATAACGTTGTCTATACTATTTCATAAAACTTGTAATAAAGCTATATAGTGAAGCCAACAAAAATATGACCATAAAAACGCCTTATAAAACTAAAGGGGCCAACGCTGCAATAAGCTATGAGGGCTTATTTTTAAAACTATATAAAGCCTTATTGGTGTTATCTGAGTTACTCTTTGCGACGATTTGCAGTCCTCTATAAAACCTTTCATAAAACTAAAAGCGTAATTTGAACTCATCAACCTATCCGCATAACGTTATCAAAACCATAATAAAACTACTCCTCAATCCTTTTCTAAGATAAAAAAGCATTGGAAATACTATTATTCAGCAAACCTTTTAGACTTGAAACTTCAAAATAAAAGCGATCTTTAAATACATAATAATAATAATAGAACCAAATAAATTTATATGTTCCACTTTATAATAATTTAACATGTTGAAATGTAATTCAATTTTATGTTAAGTGCAGTTTGAACAGTTTAGTTTAGCACATCTTACGGCGATTGAAATTTACCGATTATATCACATAGGATAGTTCGAAAAATAATAACGCGCCTCAGAAATAATTAAAATTAGGAAAAGTTTAGAAATAATTGTAAAATATTTTTTGTTTTATTTACACTTTATTTAATTTTGATATTATTTTAAGTACGTTCGGAATTGAAAAATTTTTTTTAGCCAGGTCTGGTCTCCATTTTACGGTACACACATCGAACGCATCGAGTCTGTTCAGCGGAACTTCCTGCGCTTCGCTCTCAGGCACCTACCCTGGAACAATTCATTGATTCTTCCACCTTATGAGGATCGCTTGAAGCTTTTAAATATGCACTCCCTCGAAAAACGTCGCATGGTCGCTGATGTAACTTTTGTGCATCAACTGTTAAACACGAATATTGACTCTCCCCTTCTACTTAGCAAAATCTCTTTCCGTGATAGTGCGCACAATTTGAGAAGGTTACCTCTGTTGCATGTTAACTCCGCAAGATTCAACTTTAGTATGTATGAACCCATCAATCGCATGTGCATTGTTGTTAATATTAAGGCTGAGCATTTTGTCGTTGACATTTCCAAGCATGTTTTAAAAAAACGTCTATATAATACTTAATTTTCTGTTTCCATGTCGCATTGCATGTCATCTCATTCGGTGTTTGGTCTATGTTTAGTTTAACATACTAATACTAACACCGACTAAGTGATGAATCGCATGTATTGTTGAGACATTTATTTATTAAACGTGTCCATGCAGCGAGCTTGTGTTAAGCTTGTTCTGATAGTCATAAAAAAAAATGATATCCCCTAGATCTGAAACGGCTTAAATTCCTGAAAATAATTAATTTAAAAATAATGCATTTTAAGCATAAAATGGCGATTTCACATTAAAGCCTATTTGCTACTTGTACTGCCGTAATAAAACCGTTTGATCTTAGGATGGCTGCGATTAAAACAATTCATTCTGTAAATCCATTTGGTTTTAAGTAAAACCTTTCTGAGTGCTCCTAGACTGATATATAGCCATTTGCTATTAAATAAAACGATTTAGTTTTGTATAAACGCATTATAAAACTTAGCGTATTTATGACACTTTTATGTTTGTGTATGTATTTGCAATCGAACATAAATATTGCTTCTGACTATTTACAAGGCTAATAGTACCTATGTATATACATTGTTCGTACGAAGCATTTTTTACTAATTTGAATTCATACATTTCGGAGAATTTTTAAATTTTTAATTTATAAAGGCAAAATAAATTTGTTTGATTTTAATTTAGTTGCTAAAAAACTGTGCGCTCTTTTTCAAATCTATTCAATCTCAGTTAAAACCGTTCTAGGTCTATTGGGACTCAAATAATGTTACTTGCTCTTGCATAAATCTCTTTAGTTTTATATGTATCCGCGATGAAACTTATTTCGACTTGTCGATTTCTTCTTGACGTCTAACTATTTATAATCTTATTTATAATCTATCATCCCAAAGCTGTCTCATCTCTTTAAAGCAAGATCAATACTTAACCATTTCCGTTTTTTTTAATGGGACATTAATTTCTAACTCACCGCCACAGCACAGCATTTTTGGGATTAATATTTCCAGTAAGTTAAGCTGGACAGATATAATCTATTCTGTTGCCAAAGAAGCATAGAAATATCTTGGATTTCTTAAAAGGTGTAAGAAATATTTCGCCCCGTCAAATCTTATATCAGACCTAGAATGGAATACAATATTCTTGCATGTTACATGAAGAAGACACTTGGAAAGACGTACTAGGTTTATACGGCATATGACTAAGTCTGTTAATCTTAAAGTGATTTTGTGAAAGAATGTTGAAATGCATTCTTAAAATCTCTGTGTATAATAGTTTTATGATAGATTCCTACATAGCCCAGCAGCTCTCTAGACCAAATTGTCCCTTAAATTTGACTTAAAGTAGCCGTCCGTGCTTCCTAATAAAACCGTCATGAGTCTTATTTTTAAGTTTTATAAAAGCTTAATACAATAATATTGGCGCATGCTATAAAACCTTAATAAAATCAAGTAGTATTTAATTCCTAATTTGGTGCTTAATGTTTTTATCCTAGTTGAATTGATGGCAGCCATAAAACTTCTATAAGTACAAATGGAATTAAATGCTAAATAATTTTATAACTACTCCCCAGGAGGTTTTTAAAACATCACAATAAAATCAATTGTTCTAGAAGACCAATTGGCATGACTTACAATCACCATAAAACTATTTACCAACTTCAAGACCTTAATAAAACAATTATAAAACCTGCGTAAAACTAAATAGCATTTAAATTGTTTCTTGGGATTGCAATTGCTTAATGCCGTGGTAATGTCATTTACGTAAATTGCGAATAAAAGCGGAGCAAGTACCTAGGGGATGAGTGACGGTCATCACTAACTGATTTAAATCTTCTCAGCCAAATAATTAGAGATGAGCAAGCTTGCTGTGGGGCCAAAATCAAATGTAATCACAGAGCAAATAGTTAAAATTACAAATCTAATAAATAAGCAGAGACAAAACTAAGCTCCGGTAAATAAATGGTATGAATGACTTCAAGCCTCTTAAATACAAGCTAATTAATGGGAAATTTGTTTTTGAAAAAAAACCCAGTTCCTTCTTTAAATTCTGATTTTTCTTTTATGGGAATGTTTCTATAACCAACCCCTGATATTCGGTTGTTAATTATTGTTTCTCCTCTTCCATAGAGCTTACTGTACGACTTCACATTACTAATAACTCCTTTAGTAGCTTACTATATCTGCGTCATATAATCGAAAAGCTTCAATTCTCCATTTACTTTACAGGCAAACCTTCACAAAGTGGATTGAATCCCTGGAAGCAGTAAAAACAGGCAACTCGAGCAAGTTAAGAGAAAAAGGAAATGAAGTTCTAAAGCAGAATAACAATTCATTTTACGCATTTAAATTATATACTGAAGCCATTTATATGGCTGAAGGATCATCAGAAGCTTGCCTAGCTCATGCAAATCGAGCATATGTTTTAATGCAAAAAGGATCATTTTATGTGTGTATATCTACCAAAATATTCTTGTAATGAATTCTCAACATAATTTCAGGAAGCATATGATGATTGCGAGTATGCTCTTCTGCTAGGATATCCAAAATCTAAAAGATATAAGGTAATATTACGTCAAGCAGAATGTGCACTCTTTCTTGATAATGCTGAAAATTTGAAGACATGTGTGAGAAATTTGAAGGAAATCGAAGATAACAAAGTTTGTTCTGCAAAAATAGCAGAAAAACTTTCAGAATTAAGGGCAAGGCTTGAGACTTTGTCAAGTTCTAAAGCCCTTAAAGTAAAATCAAAGCAATGTAATGCTGACAAGAAGCAAATATTGTTAGTAAAAAACTCCCGAATTGTTTTAAATTTAAAATTCGAACATTTCTTGCAGGTGTAATTCATCAACAAAAGGAACGTACGTTGTTGCCGGCGAGAGAATTCCGATAGATGATGAAATAATGACTGAAGATGCTTTTGCTTTTGTTCCTTTGTATGACAGCATGGATCCACGACACACCGATTATAGTTGTCATAATTGCGCTGAAGTCAATATTGTACCATTTCCTTGTAACACATGTCGAGGGGTTTCATACTGTTCTATAAAGTGTCGTGAGCTACATAATAACATTCACAGAATAGAGTGTTTCGGATGTAAAAAAAGACTCTTTCGAGACATTGGTATAGCATACTTAGCCCTTCGAGTTTTACTTGTTGGCTTCTATGATATGGTCCGACATTTGGAAGAAAAATCAAATGTCAGCCATTACTCAAGTAAGATTTTATGGGAGGAAATTCTTGAGTTCTCTAAAAAAAATGAAGGCTCCCCTTACAGTCATGTGATTCGACTGGTGACATGTCTAAAAGAAATGGATTCCAAAGACTTCTTCAAATATGCTTTGACCGCATCGATGTTAGTCTGTTACCTTAAAAATTGCACCCAATTTTTTGATGCAACTAAAATGCTTAATAAAATAAAAATGCCAGATGTTGATTGGGAAACAGTAGTCGGTGCACTTTTGCTAAGACATATTAGTCAGATGATTTGCAATGCTCATTCAATAACTGCAATGAAATTGACGGACGAATTAAAAGATTTGTGGAAAAGTAAAGATCTTCCTTATATAGGAACCTTACATAAATTTCAACCATCTGAAGTATTCTCAGCCCTTTATCCTAGAGTTAGCTTATGTAATCATTCTTGTGAGCCAACATTTTACAATACATTTAATAGAAGTAGCTTAACGATAAAAGCAGCCAAAAATCTTCAAATCAATGATGAAATTTTTAATTGTTATGGTATTAATTTCAAAAAAATAGATAAAGTGAGTAGGAAGGCATCGCTTAAGGCTCAATACGCTTTTGATTGTGATTGCATTCATTGTGAAGGCGAGGACATAGAGTTTGTAATTAATTTTTATTGTTTATTAATTTAGGAAATTATATAGATTAATTTCAATTTCAGAAGCGTTATCACACATATATCTGCACAAATATTAATTGTAAAATACAATTCACACCAAATGCAGCCGACTATTACTGGTGGGATCAGCCGCACGATAATTTAAATTTTCAATGCCCCCTCTGTGGATCAGATTTCAATTGGCAATGGTATCAACAGTTTGAAAATATATATTCTAGTATTCCGGAAAAAGATAATGAAAGAATTAACTGGTTTTCATATTTATATGAAACTTACAATAAATCAAAACAATTTTTGTCAGGACCAAATAGCCTGAAGCAAATTATGATGATGCTTGTGCTTGACGAATTTATAGGTAACTTACAAAGAGCTCATCAATTTTTTTTTAAAACCTTTTTCAATTTCTAAGATCTTCCTTTGGGCACAAATAATTCAATGAATGAACGCATGTTGGAAATATCCATTGATTTGTTAAATGCCTCCGAGGATAAGAATGGTGCTAATAGTACAGAATTTGTCTATGCTTCAACTTATTTTCTAGATTTGCTAGCCAAAAATAAGGGTACATCAACAGAATTGAAGACTGATTACAATTTAGAGAAGATTTTAAACTCTTTTTATGTTTTATCAGAAAAGCAGCAAGTAACTTTTAGAAATTATTTCAAAAATTATATTAAAAGTTAATAATTCATGTGTAACGCTTGTTCTTATTTCTTTATATTTTTCCGTAATTTTAAAATCACAGCTGTCTACTTGTTAAAATTCACGGATAGAAAAGTACTGAATTGGGTGGGGTGCCTAAGAAAGTTTATGGTAAAAGGTTAAAATGTAATTATAGTTCAGACGAGCTAAATAAACAGGTTGTAGGTAAAAAATCACGAGATATTGAACAACCCTTTCCAACGTCCTAAAATTGGTATCAACAAATCTTCTCGTAGCAATTTGCTCGCATCAATTTTCTCGTCAAGCAATTTTCTCGTATACAATTATCTCGTATGCAACCTTGTAAACATTTTACTATGAGTATAAGTATGCTACTAAGTACTTATAAAAAAAATTTCCTTAATCAATGAATTCATATAAGTCAATAAAATGATTTGTTTCTGTATTAAATTAAATACTCATCGAATAATCCACTGCTCGTGTGAACTTATCGTTTGAACTAATTGGTTCGCGCACGTGAATTTTATCTTTTGAACTAATTGGTTCGCGCACGCGAATTTTCTCGTATTCCAATTTGCTCGTGTAAAATTGGAATACGACAAAATGTCTTGACAAGAAAATTGATACGAGCAAATGTTCCACGAGAAAATTGGGGGAGCCCCTCAAATTGTGATGGGTCTAGCGTATCAATTTTAGGAGAATATCTAACAATGAGGTGTTCAACTTTCTTCAATGCCACTTACTGTTAAATCTAGCGCCATTGTTTGATACCTATTGAACCATATATCATGTTATGCTAGCTCTGTTCTGTTATTTTAAAGGTAATTGGTGATTCAGGGAGCTCTCCGTTTAAACGAGCGTTTCCACGATGATTGCTCTTAACTCTGGTGTTTTCAGAAATGATATATTAAATATACTAAAATGTAGCTGAGGATAACCAAAGAACATATAACAGAAAGGATATTCATTTCGTATATTGAAAAGTTTTATATAGCGGGTCGTGGTATTACGACCCACTCGCATAAATTATACGAAAACTTTCTGCTTTGAAGACCCGCCACTCACCAGTGGTGATATTACGACCCACTCTCACAATTTCTACGACAACTCTGTCTTGAAGACCCGCCACCGCCACTCATCAAACCAAACCAAACCAAATTCCTCAAACAAAAATTCTCAGCTGAGTAATCATTGTTTATGCCGCTATACCGTCGTGGCATGCCGTGGGCTGATGAAATCGAATTTAGCTGTCTACAGATTCGGACTCCGGCTACACATGCACCCATGCAAGAGAGTTAGTGAGCGTAAAATGGCAAGGTTACTTTGTAATCAAAACTATTTTATTATTATGTGAAGTGAGGTATATAGTAAGTGTAACCTTTGGGAAGGTAAGGAACCAAGCTGTAAATTACTAGAAGGCTATTTTTCTGTATGGATAGTAGTTTAGGCTCTATAACATATATGAAGTCAATGTTTGGCCCTTTTCCATAAGTATCAATTTAGAACATTTTAGAGAGCGGACTCACAACGCACTAATAGATTTCTGTTTCGTGACTTGGGAAGTATTCTCGAGTGTTTTGGCCTAAGTGATTGGTTTAATAGTCGAAGTGTTCGATTGTGTGGAATGAGTGACTAATTTAGTGGTCTCAGTGTTCGAAGGCTGATTGAATATTGAACGCATGTGTCTGAAGTATAATAGAAAATCCTCTCACTAAGAAATTTTACTCATTTGAATCTCTCAATTACCAATAGTGTACTGGTACATGAGCGCGCATTCCCTCCCCCTGGCAATGAATATATGCAAAAGGTGTCGGGTGAATAACTGTTTGACTAAAAAAACATGCATAAAAGAGAAAGGTTCAGTTATATAAAAAAAAAAAAAACAATTTATTATTTACCTATTTAATATGTTATTTTTCTAATTCTAATTTATTTAATCGCAAATCTGTTAATCTGTTAAAATTGAAGTACTCATCGTCACATGACGTCTTCTTCCTGGAATTGCAAAATTAAATTTGAATGCTAGTCAGTATATAGTAAGACAAATCTATTTAGATATATTTTAACATTTTACCATTCTTTATAATGTATTTATTAGCTCTGTCAATATCGTTACATTACACACAATCTGGATCACACCTTTCGAGTTTGATATTTATTTTTAAAAATTTAATTTACTTATAAAGATTTGAGTAATAAATGCGTGTAAACTTGGTCTGCTCAATAAACTGAACTAACTTCACGGAAAAACTTCACAATTCGTCTATCCATATAGAAATAGTTCACTGCCATATGTCGGGAGATTGAGAATACGTTCACCACATAACTGCATATATTCGGTTTCGTTTAATCACTCGGTGTACGTGTGTGTAAGTGGCTTTTGACGACAAAGCAGAGTGGAAAATTTTTGTTGACTTTCGACGCAAAATTCGTGGCCAAAATTATTCAATAATTTCCACGAAAATACTTGAAAACCCTAGAGAATAAGTGCGTAACACGAAATTGCTAGTGTTTTGAAAACTAGTGAAAAGGTAGTTGTGTAAAAGTAGGTGGGAAAATATCATTTGGCCCCAATGTGGGGCCAAATTTGTGTCGGACATTGTGCTAAAACATTTGAATCGTTCATTTTCAATTTATTATTGTTAAAGCACCAGTGGGAGCTTCAACATTGCTTGAAGCCCACAGTGCAGATTTGATGGGAGAATTATGAACCAAGAGCCCCAAAACTTTACGCTAACGCAGATCAGTTATTTGGTGAATAACTTGACCAAGAAGAACTTCGCTCAGAATTACCATCTTTTGGTACAGGTGAGTCAGTGTGTGTAGATGTGTGGTGTGCAAAATAAGCCATTTGCAATAGTTTTTACAATTTCCTCTACAATATCATACTAGAAGATTATTCTGCGTGGAATAGAGGCTCGCGTTCTGGGATGATTTCATTAATCTAGTACAATTTTTGATTTTCACTAACGTCGATTTGTCTACTACAGCTGTTCTATGCACAGCTTTTTCTCGACGCCATGATAGTTTGAGGATTATTTCATTGGGGTTTGTAGATTTGATCAATGTACGTGCAATTCAAAATATGTGAAAATTATAAAGGTTAAACTACTTAATGAGCTAAATCGTATATTATATTGGAAAGTTGTTAAAATGTCGTGGGAATATCAATTTTATTTGATCTATTTGACATTTTTTGTGTCAGTGTGGGGCAGTGTAAACGATATCTCTTACGGAAGGTAACATTTTTATATTTTGTTAAAAAAAATCTTGTCTTGAAAATAAAAAAAAAAACATTTTGACTTTAAATATAAATAATATTGATTGATTAAAGTATGTCTAAGATACGTACTTAAAAACCTATTCAATTCGTATGAAGAAATAATTGGATTTCAGATTCCATAAATTTTTCATAAGATATTTTTTTTATTGCAAACTTGAAATTATTTGGATGTTTATATAATAAATGTTAGAAACACTGAATATTTTCCATAATTAAGCAATATGTTTGATTTTGATAATGATAATGATTTGGTAGGTATGTATACCTTAAACTATACACCAACACAAAATGGAAAAATCCTATTGTCCTTGCACCGCTTTGAGCTGCCATTTAGAGTAACTACACAGGAAATTGTGTGCTGGGCTTGACAGTTACACCTGCTGTGTGCACCTGTGGCAATTATCTCAAGGGTTAATTTCGACAATGTTCCAGTCAGTTTTGCATTAAGCTGAGAGCTTGCAATTGCTTAAACAGAAATTATAATAACCTAGATGAAATATATATGTGCATAGTAAATTCTATACAACAGGGTTGTAATGTGATCTATGCTCATTTCTGTAAACCACTAAGGACAAACTGACTGTTTTCAGGTATACATACATATAAACGGATACGATGGCATTAATGAAGTTACCAAAAATCTTGTAAAATACGAAATAAAATGAATAAAATATTTTGATTGCCTAAACTAACATTCTTATTATACAAAGTACCTACCTGTATTTTGGCTACAAACTACTGACGCAATTTTTTATTTCTTACAAAGTAAACACTAAATTAGTTTCAAAAGAATTTGCGACTAGCTGTGCTATTTTGTTTAGATTGCTCTACAACAATTGAAGAGAAATATTTGTTTTTGTTTATTTGTCAATCACTACAATTGATGATTTTGTTGCTGCGTTTATCTGATGCACTCGAATGAGAATAAATCAAACGCGCTTAGCATTAACATAAGATTGCCACAAGGTACAATTTTACCCACCATTCTCTTTATATTATACCTATAAATGATTTGCCAAATACCGTAAAAAAAAGGAAAGATAGTATTATTCGCAGACGACACACTATTATACGTAGTCGCAACAGACATTGAATTCGTCGAAAGGAATTTAAATGGTTTCATAGCTACTTGTATAGAAGAAGGTATAGCATCAAAATAAATAATACAGTTTCCAGTAAAATTGAAGTATCGCTGGCCGTTCCACAAGGATCAGTACTTGGAACTATTTTGTTTATTACATATACCTGATATTTCACTTTTGCACATTTTATACCAACATTAGTATTCTAGTATAAGTCTTTAGAATCCATATTCAATGTATCTTTTGATACAAAAATCTTTTTCTAAATGCTATCGTTAAATCATACCATTTGTTTTGTATTCAGTATAATTAAGAATCGTAATACCCAACGTCTCAGGATGTGGCTAAATGGCCGGGGTGGAAAATAAACAATTTTTCTATTCTATGCGAATGACATTAATGTGCTAAATCAGTGTTGAAAATCTCGAAAATAGTACTTTTTGCTGACGATGCAGTGGTTGCATACCTATATTAGGAAAAACACAAATGAATTGAAAATAAAACGAGATTTAGAATTATAGTGTGGGTGGTTACAGATAAATAAATTTAAGTATGACGATAAATAGTAATACGGATGTGTGTGTTGGAATGAACGCCCTGGTAGACATATCATGATGAGCTCCTCATTAGAAATCAGATGAACGTGCTGATGAAATTTATTCGCATTTGAATCAAAGCCGGGAAAAAATCATTTATTTACTTCTGTCGATTTCGATGTGCAAGACCAGTATTGCACTTTTTACAGCAGTGCAACACTGAAAATGTTCGATGGGACAAGTGCAACACGAGGTTTGCACAGACTATATTTTGTCGGTGTTACAAATGCATTTCAAGTTGAATTGTCATTTGCTCTGTCAAAGTGTACTGTCGCGATTATTTGTGAAATTTTGGAGTTAAATGAATTAAAAGATTTTCTTTGGGTAATTTGCATAAAGTTTAAGAAGGAATTTCTTTCTATATACCAATAAAGAACATTTATTATGTTTGACAGGTCTGTGTATATAATACAAGGAATATGACAGAAATATGTTCGATGGATTTCAGTGCTCACAGTTCTCCGCTGCCAGAAAAAGTGCAACACTGAAATGGTCTCATCGAAATCGACATTATTCACAGATAGTAGGCATGAGATACACGATGAGCATGTCAATGAAGGTCATGATGAGCTTATTAATGAGTATCACGATGAGCTTATTAATGAGCATTGCAATGAGTGTCACGATGAGTTTATTAATGAGTGTCGTGATGAATTCATAAATGATAATGATAACCTGCATTTACGATTGATGTCATATATTTTTCCGAATTCAAACTCCGTTGTTCTGCATATGAGCGACAGTCTTCCGCAGAAAACAAATCAAAAAAATTAAAAAAAGAATTAAATTTTAAAATCTTAAATTAAATCACAAAAATCAATTCAAATTTTCCTAGTAGAAATGTCATCTGACAAGGTGATGACAAATTTAACAATGCTCCGCCGACCTGATATAGGGAAGGCCGCAATTTTTTCTTAAAAATTTACTAGAATATTTATTGCTTGGCTACGCGTGTACGCTCATAGAAGTTTTTGTCGCCCTCCAAAAGTGCGTATTCTAGGGAAAAATTGTCCATTAAATTTCTAAGAAAAAATTGCGACCTTCCCTGATGGAACGCATCATTGCTTTTATATTAGAGCTCTCGGCTTCGGCCAATGCATGAAAATTCGAAGGAAGAAATTTCCAGTAAATTTATAAAAAAAGGAAATTGTGGCCTTCCCTTAATCGGGTCGTGGTAAGGGTGATTTTGTATGGAGCGAGGCATTGCCGACTTAACCTTTGGGCACGTCACCAAGTGCCAAGTCGAGGCATTGCCGACTTAACCTTTGGGCACGTCACCAAGTGCCAAGTCGAGGCATCGTTAATTTTATATTCCAGAAAAGCGTTGCATATTTTTGTTCTAGGTGTCTAGACTTCGTATGTTATTTATTAGTTTGTCAAAGACAGGGCTAATTGTAAATTTCTAGGAAAATTGTTAAGCTCGATAGGAGAATATTTAGTTGGTGCAAAGCCGTCATGCATTATCATTCGAAAAAATTACTCTCAAGGGCAAATGAATTTAATAAAGTTGTTACTTTTAAATCAAATCAAACTACAGCAAAATAAGAAGTATTTCCAAAAACGAGACAAGAAAGAAGTAACGTTTACGTCCCTCCCACCACACCGAATATATTGTGCTGTGCATCCTTCCTTTAACCCTCTCACTGCCGAATTTTTTTTAGTTTCATTGTTACAAATATGTCAGAAATATGTCGCCTGCTTTAATGATTTTTTGATTTGGACTTTAGTCAGTTTTGTGATATGTCCATTACAATGGACAAAGTGAGTAGGAGGTACCAAAATGCTGAAAAGTAAACCACCAGATTTTTCTAAATATAATTTACTGTTTACAAAAAAATAACAATATTCAACAGTTTTTAAATTTATAAAATCATGTATATTTCTACGTTTGTGTTCAACAGAAAAGCCTCCTTGGCTAAATATGATTATTTCATTTGCATAGAAAGTCAGTTCTCATGGTAACGCCTGAAACAGTTTCGTTGTTTGACGACGAAACATAAGTGAACTTTACACTTTATGCATAGAACATGTGTTTTTTTCTGGCAGTTTGGCGCTTTGCATCTAGTAGCTTCTTTGTTTTCATCAAAAGAAGGCAAATGTCCGACTCCATCACGGGCAATTTCTGGCAATGGTGTGGGTTCGTTAGTCGCCCGTTTAGGATTTGGCAACAACAATTTGGAAGTACTAGGTCGGCCACGCTTATTTACGCTAACTGGTTTGTTCAAATATATAATGTTGTCTACCAATCTGATTCTAAAGTTCACAAGATACATGACATTTTTATCTCCGATATTAGCATTCAAGCAGTTTTGTTTATACTCTAGCCAGCTGTTTACTACAGCTAGATCAATGGCATGGAATATCATCCTCAATGTCCATTTTTTAAGCTGCAAATGAATCTTATATAGACTTACTAACTGATCAGTCTTGTCTAATCCCCCCATTGTTTGGTTGTAAACTTTGACTACTTCCGGTCAGTCAACCTTTACGAACCGTTGGCCCGATTTGTTCCACCTCTCCGCACTGTCCCTTTTTCCTATACCAATAAAATTTGATGCTACTACAACTTCCTTATTGTCGCCCCATTTTGTCAATATATTACTTTTTCATCTAAACTTACCACTTCTTCACAAAAGCCCCTCACATTTTTTCTGTATTCTTTATCGCTTAGAAATGGTGGACTTTTGAATCGACAAACTCGAACGGTGCCCAAAGCATTAATTGCTTTGTATTGAAGGTACTCCAATAAATTATAGGAGGTGAAAAAGTTATCAAATGCCAATATGCGTCCTTGATTATCCCGCAATCTGCTTTCGGTTAAGTGAATTACAACACCTGCTCCTAGACCATACTTTTCAAAATGCCGGCATCAATTTCTGTAGTAGAGCCTTGGTACATTAGAAAATCATACACGAGATCACTTCGTCCACAAAGCATAAACAGTTTTACGCCCCACGGATTGGGCTTGCCTTTCATGTATTGCTTTATGCTCAACCTTCCTTTAAATGGCACAATTTGTTCATCAATACATAAACATTTCTCTAGGTTTAACTCACGGCATCGTTCCAAAACTTCCTTATAAATAGGTCTGACTTAAATCAGTTTATCGGTGTTATTTCCTGGAATTTCCATGTTGTTTTGCAAATACAAATTTTGACGTAGTGCGTAGAATCTATTTTTTGTCAAAGTTTCTCGTATCGTGCGAACAGAAAGTGATGTGGTCCAGTAAAAATCAACACGTGGATACTTCAAACTACCCATAAGAATATGAACCGCCAACAAATTTTGGATCTCTTGCAAATCCGTATGCTTAAAGGTTCTACCTTTTTGTTCTGCATACATATTCGTATACGTTGCTACTTCTTGGCAAAATTCCTTTGAAATATATCTTTCACAATATTTTATCGGTAACTCTGGGTCTCTCTTGCTTTGTTCTCTATAAGAATCCAAGGTAATACTTGGGGATCGAAAGGGTCTTTTCCTCCATTTAATCTTGGACTTTTCAGTAAATGGGACAGTAGAGGAATCAGTGGAATTGTTTGATAAGCCATCGCCTCGTCCAAACCTTCCTCAATAGGGCTATTAAATTCCCAATCAGCATGGTAGTATTCTGATATATCGCCAATTTGCTCCAGATAATTCTCTTCTTCGCCAGCCATAAGTCTATCAACACCTTCGTACATAAATTTACGCAATTGGAATAATAAAAATTCAAAGAATAAACGCTAATTTACTCGGGTCAATATATGTTCCGGGATATCAAACTCTAAATTCTCAAATTGCACTTCCTCATAATTGTCGTCAGCAAATTCGTCATCGGTTACCATATGTCGACTTCATAATACATAATTAGATGATAGAAAACACTCTTCAGTATTCCTGAATGAATTGCATACGCATAAACTAATTTTGCGTAAAGAAACACTTGAATAATCAATTAATGTTAACGTAAAATGTGTCCATTGCAATGGACAAGAAACATTTAAAAAAGTTTCTACGAGATACTTTTGTCTATTGCAATGGACACAATATTTAATCGACGTATATTATTAATTTTTATTAAGAAATTATAAAAGTAATATTATTTTAATAAATTATGAACATTAACAAATAATATGAAATACATATAAATGAATATTCTAAGAAAAATGTAATAAAATTAATTAATGAAAGAAATTGCTTACCACTCATTTTTAAAATACTTAGGAACTACTCTCACTACAATGCAAAAATCGAATGTCTCATTACTTGCAATGCTGTTATGATTAGCTTTTATTTAGATAGGAATACAAGAAAGAAGATAGGAGCATATAAATCTAGAAAAATTGCATATTCTCCATATCTAAATGCGCCCGAAAGTATGTGTCCATTGCAATGGACAAAGTGAGTCAGAGGGAGAGAGTTAAGCACTGGTCACACCGGGAGTGGAGCGGCGCGGCACTGCCCGGTGGCACGCGGCACGCGGCAAAATAGAGTGTTCACACCTTAGAATATATAGCAAACAGGAATGGTGATAAGCCAGATTTTGCGTAATGAATTTCTGGTTGTGTTGGTAGTCCATTTTTACATGTATTTACACGCCATCCCTATTCTAAACAACTTGTCAATTTGCAAAAAGTAAACAAAGGTTTTGTGCGGAGCATCTGTGGTAAAAAATGTTCTTTTTCTACTTTATTATGAAACATTGACATAATTAATTTATATAAATCTTTGCTTCTATTTACAAAAAAGATAATTTAGGTAGTGCAGTTGCCTCAAACAGGATTCCCTAGTTTATAATCCAATTTATATTTGCAAGCACTGACCAAACACTTCATTTCTGTTTTTTTAATTGATATGAAGATTTTAACAGGCACTAGTGGCACTATAAAACTTTGCACTAAATAAAGTTCAAAGATAAATAGTTTTGAAAAGAATTGATTCGGTATTTTTGTTAAATTTCACAAAAGAATTTTAAGTTGACCAAATCTGCTCACAAAACAAAAGCACATTTGACAATTAATCTACAGCTTTGACAATTTCTCCATCCAGCATCTCACTTACTCCTATGTATAGTCTCCTGCTCTTGACAAATTACGCTCATGTACACGAATTTTACACGATTCAACCATTCCTGTTTGCTATATATTCTAAGCTTCACACCGAGAGCGGCAGATTTTATCCAAATGTACTCTAGTTCCGAGGAAGAAATTCTATTATTAGTAGCTCTGCTTGAAGAAAAGCAAGGAAAAGTGATGAAGTTCGATTACAAATACTTAAGAATGCAAAAAGCCTCATTTAACGAATTGTGCGGACTTATTTCGAATGTAAAAGAAAACTCCAAAATGGCCGCGCGGCAACTATTTTGCCGTGCCGCACCGCGCCCGCAAGAACAATCGTGCAGCGGTAACTGAAAAATGCCGCTCCCGGTGTGACACCTACTTAACGTCGAGTGATCCATATTTTCCAGCATCTACCATGTTGAGGCAGTCGACCACGTGTATACAAAACTGCTGTCAAATCAACATTTGTCCTCGGTGCCTCAGAAACATGTTGTGGTCTATTCCCGAATGGACCAGCCATTTAAAATATGTATACTTTTCTACGGTATGCTATACGTAGGGCTGCCATCCGTCCAGGTTTCTCCGGATTTGTCCTAGTTTGGAAGGCGTCCGGGGAGAGTCCGGGCGGGGTTTTCCATACTGTCCGGGTTTTAAAATTTTGGAAACCAATTAAATAAAAATTTAATTTTTTGTGTATGTACGGTGTAGTTGATAATGCCGACAGTCAGACCGACTCGACTTTCACTCAAGTTCTCTCTTCTGGTCCCAGCCAGTCTTAGCTCAGTAACGAAGCTAGCAGTACGGCAATTACTTGTGTAATTTGCCACAACGAAAAAATTTCTCTTTTTTAAAGCCATTACTATCCTAACTTGAGACTTCCGTTTCTTCGTCTGTCCGGCCGTCCGCGTGTCCGTCCGCGCGATAGCTTGGGAAAGTGTATATTTAAAGAGCTGAAAATTTGCACACGGGCTTTAAAAAAAAGTAAATTTAAGTTCGAAAATGGGACAAATCGGGTAACACTTTCCTAGGGTTGCCATAAACAAATTTCGTTTTTTACTGTATATTTGCACACTGTCTGAGAGTGCGTTAACGTAGAGAATGACATTTTGTACACAGTGTTTTCATGAAAATAGTAAATATAATTTCAAAAATGGACTAAATTGGGCAACGGATTCTTGGTGTTGCCATATAAAAATTTAAGATTTGTACGTATACTGTGAAAACGATCAGTCCTAGACTTTTTAATTGCACTAAAACGTTCTTCAGAATATGAAAGCCTATGAAATTGGTCATCATCACTTATACTTTCCAACGAACCGTTCTAGAAATATGCGAAAAACCACTTCAAAAATCAAACTTGTGCAGATAGGTGACCATACGAAATTACGTACGGGTATTCATCTACAGCATCATAAGAATTGGTCTTATACCAATTCTAGCTTTTTTACTTGTTTTTCTTATAAAAGGCATTCTTTATATAACTTTCTCTGAAATAATTTAAAGACCGTTCCTCTGTGATAGGTATTTGGATTCAAAGTTATCATTTCTTTAATATAACTTTCAGGTGTGTGTAGTAACTACACATACCATACCATACCATACCATACCATACCATACCACTGTGATAGGTATTTGGATTCAAAGTTATCATTTCTTTAATATAACTTTCAGGTATGTGTAGTAACTACACATACCAAAAATTGAATTTTAAGGGTTTCAAAGTTAGTTTAAATTTAGTAGAATGCGGACAGTATTCATCGCACGACAAAAAAACTTAAGTTTCAGTAAAAGAAGAACGTTGGGAAAGTGTAAATTTTGTTAGATTTTCAATTGATTTACCCTATGATAAATTAAATAAAAATTAACACAAATCAAAGAGCACACAATAGTCTCCGGAAATCTAGAGACGAAAAATGAGCAAACTTCGAAGACTACAGACCGAGCATGGAAACCTGATTGATTTGAAACACACGACGGAAGACCGGAGCCGGCGAACAAAAAAATTTCTAGTAATTTGGTATCTTAAGAGATTTTTTGCATCCCCAAAGTATATGCATGGGTCTCAGGGTGTCCAGAGATCGAGAAAGTGGTCTCTTGAAGTGAAAGTCTTTCGCCATGTAGCTTCATCTTTTCCGAGAAATGAAGCTATTTTGAAAGCTATATGGCACACTAAATGTGAATGTAAAATTGTATTTCTAATTTTTAGAAGATTAATTTATGTTCCTAAATGCAAAAGATATTTAATTTAGTACATTCACATCGTTTTATTTTACGGTTTTTTGTAAACTGACTAATTTTATAATAAATAAATAAAAAAAGACACTCTGCATAACAATTTCAACCTATTTCATCACCAAGTAAAACAGAAAATTATTTGGCAACAATATCTGGGAAGCTAAAATGTCCGGGGCTTTTGAACTTTTTGTCCTAGTTTAATGATTTTAATAGTCATTTTTATGGTATAAATTTATTAATTTAAAAAGCTCGTCCCTCGAATACACAATGTGATTTATTATATATAAATATACTGACTTCCTATATTTTAAATCTAAACGACTTGAGCATTAAATAGCAGTTAACCCAATCCTCACATGGGTAAGAAAAAAAAACTGTCTGGCGGCCATTCGAACACTATTCCTGACCGCTGCTCTATCCCTTACATACAGAATGTCGCACAGCTGCTCATGGTAAGACTATTTCAAAGCTGTTGATCTAATCTGTGTCCACCATAATATTACAGTGAAACCTGGTGAAATTCCGGAAACAGTCATTTTGATACCATTTTGGACTGTTCGAATTTCCTGTGATGACGTTTGGTTTCTCCCGATGCGCAGCATAAGTAATCCATGGACTCGTTAAAGAAATAGTTTAGATTTTTTGCTTCACATATGCATCTCTCATCGCCTCGGATATATGTAGTAGAAAATCTCAGTGAGAAACCCCAAGCAGCTTTTCCAGCGCATTTGGGAATACGTAATCATCACAAACCTAGTCAAATGCAATTAATTTCGGGGCATCATCAGTAACTTCTAGCACAAATAAGTAAATATACAGATGAAGAACGCATATCAGAAAAATAAAATCTTATCAACATTTTTGGTAACCAAGTTAGTTAGCTACGACGAAAATTGTAAGAAATGTTGTTATCAACAGAAAATGTTCCTAATGTTCATTTGCCCCACACCCAGGTACAGTAGCCCAGCTGAAAAGTGAATTTTAGAATTTTAATTACAAAAAAAAAACTTCAAAATTTCTCCCAAAAGAGGGAACTATTAAGTATGATACGGATGTAAATGATCGAAAGTTGCACAATGGTTGGGAGAAGGATTAGTTTTATGTAAGTACACATCTCAGTGCCAGCCTGCAAATGTATTGTTCCATTACCAACAGCTGTTTGATTGCAAAGTGGTGTTCGCTCCATTCCATGGACAGTGTAACAGGCACTGACATATAATAAGAATGGACTGAGCCATCCTATCTAATTCCTATAGTTAAAAATGGCACAAATTTTTGCTAAAATCTATTTGTCTCTTTCAATCTCAAAATGTACACCAACTTTGGAAACAGTACGGCTGTATTAATTGGAATGCATTGGAATTGACATAAAAATTCAGACAAATATATTGTTTTTATACGTCTATCTCTTACAAGCTCAAGGAAATTTGACAACAAATCTGCAGAGGAGCACATTTTTCAGTAATATTACAAATGAGTTTATGGGTTAATTAAAACAAGTTTAACTTTCTAAATAATTTTAATTTAATGCAATACTATTTTATAACATCTTTAGTGTTTCCAACCGACAAATAATAATAAATTATGAATCGGTGTGCAATTGTACGAAATAAAGGGTTTTCACAGCCTGTTCAATATTTGTGCCATTTTTGAAGCAAGAACGCTCAGTCCATTCTTATTATATGTCAGTGGTAACAGGCAAATGGCTGTAATAACCTTAGCATATATATAGCAAACAGGAATGGTGATAAGCCAGATTTGTGTAATGAATTTTTGGTTTGTTGGTAGTCCATTTTTACATGTATTTACACGCCATCCCTATTCTAAGCAACTTGTCAATTTGCAAAAAGTAAACAAAGGTTTTGAGCGGAGCATCTGTGGTAAAAAATGTTCTTTTTCTACTTTATTTTGAAACAATTCACATAATTAATTTATATAAATCTTTGCTTCTATTTACAAAAAAGATAATTTAGATAGTGCAGTTGCCTAAAACAGGACTCCGTAGTTTATAATCCAATTTATATTTGCAAGCACTGACCGAGCACTTCATTTCTGTTTTTCTAAATATATGAAGATTTTAATAGGCACTAGTGGTACTATAAAACTTTGCACTAAATAAACTTCAAAGATAAATAGTTTTGAAAAGAATTGATTACGTACTTTTGTTAAATTTCACAAAAGAATTTTAAATTGACTAAATCTGCTCACAAAACAAAAGCACATTTGACAAATTACGCTCATGTACACGAATTATACACGATTCAACCATTCCTATTTGCTACATATTCTAAGGAAATAATGTTTGTGACAGTTTGATATTTCTACCAAGCCGAATGCCATGGGAAGTGGAACAAATTGTTTTTAGCTTTTTTTTTCTTGCAGAAATAGTTTTGATTTTCATTTTGTCCCTCTTCCTCTAGTACAAGTTTGTGCATGCTGTAAGTTCTGTTTCTTCCACTTTAGATTTACATAGGAACCTTTGCATTAGAAATTGACTGTTGAAAGAGAAAGTATAGTCTCTTTATAGAAGCATCCTACTCGCTTGACAATTTTGACAGAGCTGGGCTACTGTATGATATATGTACTGTGACCCAGGTTTCTATTTTTTACCAGAACCCGCTGAACGGAGAGCCACAATTTTTTCTTAGAAATTTACTGGAAATTTTTTCCTTCGAAGTTTTATGCATTGGACGAGGTCGACAATTTTTATGAGCGCAGCAGCAAACGCGTAAATATTTAATAAGATAAAAGTTTCGGTAGAATTTTTATTTACTTTGGAACAAATTTCCAGCAAATTTCTAAAGGCCAAAACACAGTGGGAGCGACAAAACAGTGTTGGTAACTTTGTTGGCAATAATATCGCATTTAAAACACAGTGTACGCGACTCGACAAGTGTTTTTGACAGCAGTCACTGTTTTATTTATTGTAAAAGAAATGGCAACAGGGAAAGAACTAAGAAAAATCTTGCTTACGCGGCTTTCTTTAAATTTTAAAACGTTATGCTAAAAGCTAAAAAAAATGAAGATGAGATTGCCATACAAGGAATGACGTTTATCACACAGCATAACTTTTTCCCCCATTTTCTCTATAAATTCCTCCTCAAAAGTCATAATTTCTCAAACTATTTAAAGAAATTAATTAGGTATATTAAAGTTCTTAATAACTAGTTTATTTACTACTATCTTTTGATATTCTTTATAAAATAGTCAAATCCACATAACATGAATGTCAATTATTCACAGTCCACACAGAAATGTCAATTATGTTGGCGACTAACCTAGAGATTTTCCACTTCTTGTTGGCAACTTGTCGAGTTCGCTCTCATTGTGTTAAGTATATGGGACTTCCATATATTCGAGCCGTTGACAGCAACCATAATTTACGGCGACTTTGTTGTGTCGCGCTCTCACTGTGTTTTGGCCTTAAGAAAGAATTGAGGCCTTCCTAAGATGTATAATTTTCCAATCCGATAAGTTTTAGACGAGTTCCAGTGAGTTGCGGTGCTAATTTGACGTCAAGTTAGCACCACATCCAGTTTCCTTTAGAAAAAAGGACACGACAAATTTATGGTTTTCACGACAAATTATGAGATAGCTTCGAACTATATCAGACAAAGTTGCGGTGCTAACTTTAAGTACGTGTTGTTAAAATTTTAAGAACTCCGGCTTTTCGGTTAGTTAATGACGACATCCTAAAATAAGTTAGATGCAGAGCACATTGTAAACTCATACCTTTAGTTATTATTATTGATAATTGATAATACTTAACTGTACATTTATTACCGGATACCGGATAAGAAAAAAAATTCATAACTGGTCCGGACCCTGAAAATAAGAAACCAGCTTGGCTTTTTATATTTCCGGCTTCGAAACCTATTACTTCCAGCCCGAAAAAATAAAAAGTCAAGCTTGCTTTATATTTTTGCCAGAAGTAATAAAAAGCCAAGCTGGCTTTTAATTTTGCCAGATAAAATAAAAAGGCTTTCCAGCTTGGTTAAAAGCTTTTTTAGTTAAGTTTTCAAAAGCTTTGCAGGAATCGAAACGGGTTTCACGAGACATCTTTTGGTGTATTCTACAAAATTCCACGATCATGATTTATCCCAGTTTTTTTTTGTTTAAAGTTTTGAAAATACCAGTTATTTTTGGTCCCCGGAACTATACCTCATACTGCGAAATGGGTCCTTTATAAATATTAGCTTTATCTAAAATGAAATCATAAATTCCTAAATTTTATTTGTAATTCTAGTTTAAGAAAACAAATATCGCATGACATTTTACTTGATAATGACACTGCCTTGAAGTGGAGTTCTTCATTGTGAAATACAAACTATGTGGAAAAGAAATTGATGACTTCACAACAATAAGATAACCAAATATTTGTAAATAAATTCGACAAAAATTCCCGTTAAAACGTTATCCGATATTAATTTGGTTGATATAAATTATCTCCACTTTTAAGTTATCTGATACGTGTACCGACGGGTCCCTAAATTAAATACTGAAATTTGCATCAACATAATATTACGTACAATATTTCAAAATAGCAATCTTCTTCAGTGTCATATTAGGTTGTGCTCAGTTATTTTAACTTTTTTAATACACTAGATTATTGCAGAAACAGAAAAAACTTTGGAACCGAGCACAGATGTATCTAGATTATCAGGAAATAGACCTAACATAATCTGTTTTGCTGTAATGTAAAAGAGACAGACTCTTAGTTTCAGCAGCTCGTTATGGCTCTTGATTTCTTTACCGTAATGCTCTGTGCTGTGCTTGGCTTTTTTTAAAAAAAAAATATTTTCACTGACAAGATTCGAATCAATTTGAGCCGTCTTGTCCGATTCTTGTCCTAATTTAACTTTTAATGGAGAAGTCTATCTATTCTCATACATTACACAACATTGGATATTCTTTGTTAAACTGAGCAATGCAATTGGTTAAAGTTATCTTTTTTCAAAAATTAATTTTTTTTTTTTTATTTTTTTTTTATTTTTTTTTTAATAAACAAACAATTTTTGATACTTCTTTTCAGTTTGTCGAAGATTTCGGCTTAGAAGCGGATCGTCATTATCTGCGTTGTTTATTCTCAGCAATCGATTTAAGTGATCCGACATCAACACCATTGCATTGTAAACTTCTTGCAACTGAACTAAACGGACAATTGAATAAACCATCTCTTATATCAAACATTTGTTTTGCCATTGACAACTGTTTTATCACTCAAAAGGTAAATTAAACCTTTTACTATCATATTTTCCAGATGTAAAATACAATAATGTTTTATTATCCATTTCTGCACAGACTCTAAAAGCTTCAACTGTACTAATAACACAAATTTGCAAGGCAGTTGGTAGTTCAAGACTTTTAGAAGTTGTAATTGCTTTGGCAATAACTCATTGTAACACCTTGGAGCTTGTCAAGTACGCCACTGATCACCTTAAAAGATCTCTACCTGCATTAATTGAATCGTACACCGAAAACGAATCGAATTCAGAACGAAGTCTTAACGATATTTCGCCTGATCTCCTACAGTTAATACTTTCACGGATTTGTCACGACAGATTTATAAACTACGGTCTCACACGAGAAATATTTGAAAAATTTATAAAGAAATTGTGTGAAGAATTCCCTAGGGACCGAGTACCATTAATTCTTTCACCCTACTTATATAAAGAATCGCAAGAAATCGAAGCAAATAATCTTCTGGATAGTTTTAACGAATTTTTTGTTACGAATACAAATATTATGGACACATCTTGGGCAAATTTGGTTATGGAAATTGGATATGCTTTTACATCCTCTATTGAAGAATGCAAGAATCACTTGATGAAAGTATGTGGTCGCGAAATTCAAGCTCAAGATGTTGCCAAGATTATTGGTCTTATGTGCAGAACGCACACGAATTTGTCGGATTGCAATGTTAACCTTCCAACACCGTCTACTTTTTGGCCTGGACAAAGTGGAATCGATGGAGCAAATGCTGATAAAAAGGATCTAGTAAAAGTAACAAGTGATTCAGCAGCAACATGGAAACCAGATGTGTTTGTACAATCCTTAAAGGATGTATTGCCAAATATAAATTGGAAGGAAGTATGTATGGGTCTCGATCATACAGAATTTATTATAAAAGAAAGAATTGGCCTCAATCTACTGTTGACAATATTTCGTTTAGGAGCACAATCAAACGGTGTTGGTCCAAGTTTTCCAGCCGAATGCCTTTACCGTCATTGGGGAAATATAGATGCGCAATATTCGCTGATATCTATGATGCTTAAGAATCCTGACTTATTCTCTTTTGCAGACTATATTTATACGCCAGTGCCCGTAGAGCTGTTGAAAACTCCTCCAGAAACAGATAATAAGGAAATTGCGGCTTGGAAGTCTATGCATCTTGTTGAAGTATTATTATACATAGCAGAAAACGGATACTACGCACAGGTACATGAAATTTTTAAGTTCCCTGCACAACATTGTCCGGATGTCTTATTCATGGCTCTTCTCCAAATAAGTCCTCCATTAACGGCCTTGCGTCAGGACCTATTTTCTAGTTTAATACCAACTTTTCTTGGAAATCATCCCAATTCAGGAGTAATTCTTCATCATGCTTGGAATTCTTCTAACTTTAGTCACAACTTGAGACCTATCATTATGCATTCAATGTCCGAGTGGTATCTGCGCGGAGAAAATGATCAATCCAAATTGTCTAGGATTTTGGATGTGGCACAGGACTTGAAGGCTTTGTCAAATCTCTTAAACGCAAGATCTTTTATGTTTGTAATAGATCTTGCCTGTTTAGCATCGAGACGTGAGTACTTGAAGCTTGAGAAGTGGCTGAGTGACAAAATCCGAGAACATGGAGAACCATTCGTTCAGGCCATTGTGAAATTTTTGCAACGGAGATGCCCGCAAATAACTGGAGCAAAAATACCAGACGACCAAATTCCAAAGGCGGCACAGTTACCACATGAAACACTTACAACAATGCTAACCTGTCTTCAAGCGTGTGTGGGAAATATTCAACAAGAGTTGGGTGATATTATTATACAAATGACAACAAATTGTAATATGATTGTACATAAAGCACGCCAACCTCCACCACCAGGTGTGTTAAGAGCACATCGAGGCTTGGAAGCGGCACCATTTAGTACTAATTTAAATGCACAACAAATGTTTGGACCTGCTGTTGAAACTATATCTGCTTTAAATACGAACATGGCTGGATTAAACTTAGGGGGACCAAATAGCGGTTTTAATTTCGGCAACGTTCTTGGGAATTTAGTATCAACTCCTGCATCTCCTTCAAGACTACTTACAGCACCTTCAAATAGTCCATTCCCAATAATGTCAATACAACCTGCACCACCGAATGTAAATAGTTTGGCAAGAATTCAACCCACTCCGCCAACTGGAGATAAAATTCATATGCCATCAACTCCGTCTGTTATGCCGGACTTGGCCCAGGCTGTATCTAAGGAAGTGGAAGATGAAGCAAATGGTTATTTTCAAAGAATCTATAACCATCCACCGCATCCAACTTTGTCTATTGATGAAGTTTTGGACATGTTGCAACGTTTCAAAGATTCTAACATACGAAGGGAACAAGAAGTTTACCAGTGTATGTTGAGAAATTTATTTGAAGAATATCGATTTTTTCCTCAATATCCCGATAAAGAGCTACAAATCACAGCGCAGCTTTTTGGTGGAATAATTGAGAGAAATTTAGTACCCACATGTGTTGCTTTGGGTTTAGCCCTAAGATGTGTTCTTGATGCTCTTCGAAAGCCAGAAGGTTCTAAAATGTACTATTTCGGTATAACTGCTTTGGACAGATTTAAAACACGCTTGCATCAGTACAACAAGTATTGCGAATATGTCAGATCCATACCACATTTCCAAGATTTCCCTCCTCATTTAATTCAGTACGTTGAGTATGGCTTCCAAAGTTTGGAACCGCCAAACAAACCACAGGGGCCAGTATTACCACCATCAATGGCACATATTATGCCAACACAACAACCGCCAGGACAACAGCCGCAACCCGATAATCCACTCTACCGTAGCAGCTCAGTAACTGGAAATATTATTACAACTCCAACTCAACCGTCAAAGTCTGCTGTTTCAAATCAACCAGTTCATGCTTCACGTGCTGTGAAGTCAATTGCTACAGCGACAAATATTGATACGTTATTAGTAGCTAATGCTGATCGGGAAGAGAAAATAACCATTCCTCCGGATACAGTACAAGATAAGTCTGCGTTCATTTTTAACAATCTAAGTCAGCTTAATTTGCCCCAAAAATGTGAGGAAATCAAAGAAATAATGACAAAGGAATATTGGCCATGGCTGTCACAGTATCTTGTTTTGAAACGCGCTTCAATCGAGTTGAATTTCCATTCTTTGTATTCAAATTTTTTGGATGCACTTAAAATTCCGGATATAGTTCGTATGGTGACCAGAGAGACTTTTCGTAATATCAAAGTACTTCTAAGATCTGAGAAAGGAATAGCGAATTTTTCTGATCGAAGTTTGTTGAAAAATTTAGGTCATTGGCTTGGTATGATGACATTGGGACGGAATAGACCAATTCTACAAATTGACCTGGATCTCAAATCCCTTTTAGTTGAAGCTTATCTAAAAGGGCAACAAGAGCTACTCTATGTCGTTCCATTTGTAGCAAAAATTTTAGAATCATGCTCAAAGAGTAAAGTTTTTAAACCTCCAAATCCTTGGACAATGGCTATAATGAATGTCTTAGCAGAGCTTCATCAGGAGCCGGATCTAAAGTTGAATTTGAAATTTGAAATTGAGGTGCTGTGTAAAACTTTAAATATAGATATAACAGAACTTAAGCCTGCTATTTATCTTAAGGATCCTGATAGACATATAAATCTAGAGTACCAAATGTCACAGCTGAACGTGAATAAACAGAAGGAAATAACTCCATTATCTGATGAACAAGCAATTGCCATGAATGTCAACGCTGTGGCAAACCCATCTCCGAGTGTAAGTAATGAGAGTTCAAGTCAAATTGGTATAAATCCACCTGAACCACGATTTGGGTATGTGGACATAAATATCGCAAATTATTCCTCAATTGCACAGCACATTGTCTTATCTCCAAATGTTGCGATCCTACATGCCAATCCCACTCTAAAGCATATTGTATTGAATGCTGTAGAACGTACAATTACCGAGTGGCTGCAACCTGTGGTGGATCGCAGCGTTCGTATTGGAGTTACTACGTGCGAACAAATTATTCGAAAAGATTTCGCTTTAGACCCAGATGATACTAGAATGAGAATAGCAGCACATTATATGGCTAGAAATTTAGCTGCTGGAATGGCTATGATTACTTGTAAGGATCAGCTAACGCAAACTCTTTCGGCTAATATTAAAAAGGTGTTTGGTACGTCTTTTACGCCACAACATCAGCATCAAGATGCAGAACATGTTGCTAATCAATTAGCAATGGATAATGTTGAATTAGCCTGCTCTTTTATTCAAAAGACAGCTGCAGAGAAGGCCATTCCAGAGATTGACAGACGTGTAGGAGCTGATTTTGAAATGAGAAAACTGGCGAGGGAGGAGGGAAGGTAAGTAGATAATTCTATTCTTCTTTGGTTATAAATGCAATTTGTTAAAATTTTATAGACGCTATTGTGATTCTGACGCTTTAACATATCAAGCAGAACGAATGCCTGAACAGGTTCGACTAAAGGTTGGTGGAATTCCCAACACACAATTCGCCGTATATGAAGAGTTTGCAAGAAATATTCCCGGCTTCAAACTTCTTACAGAAATGGATACAGCGCTGTTTCTGCCTAAGGCAAACATCCCAGTAAGTTGATTTTTATTATTTATTTTTCAATAATTTTTGCTATTTAAATTTTTTTGCGTTTATAATTATATTGTTAGTTTTAAAGTAGTATCATTTATACCATCGGCAATATGTGTTGATACTAGGCCCACGAGAAATGGTTGGTCTAAGTAAGAGTGTGTGAGTATATTCACATTATGTAACCCTAGCTTACATACCTTTCATATGTGTATGTATACTTGAATGTTGCACAAACTTATCATAACTTAATCACTTTGTGATGTAAAATAGAGACACTTGTCCCCACTATTTCGCTGTACGTCTTCGGCTTGAATTTCCAGGAATGTACGAATGTGAAGTAGATGTACTCTGCCTCAAATTCTAATTCTGTAGTATGTATACATTAGCATAGCCCATTACGGTAAAATTTCACGACATTACTCATGAAGATAAGATAGCAGGCTTTGCCACACACAAAATGGGCACTGCACATAGAATACAAATTTTAGAGGCTCTTGATGACAAAAATACAGATATTCCCGCTGCCATTTTATTCACTATGATGAATTTCCGAACACATTTGTATACCAATTTATGAGCGATGAATATTTGGCTTTACAGTCATGTTTCACCTGCCACATTTTCGAAATCATTTTAGCTTCTTGAATATAGTGGGCGCAAAAGTAGTTTGCTTAACTTCATCAAAAAGCTTTTATCAACAATATCTCACACAATATCCTAGAAAAAAAGCCAGGAATGCTTGGACAATACGAATGTTCTAGAGTTAACAAAAGAACCTTCAGAAAAATATTAGCGGCAAGTTATAAATATAATAGCAATTTTTACATTTTGAAGTAAAAGATAAATATCTAATACCCATTTTCATTTGTCACGTTTTCTCTAGAAGAAGTGTTGCACTATTCTTTCAGTGGTACACTGAAATCCATTGACGTGAACTGCTAGAAAAAGTGTACGTTAAAATGATCTCGGTGTTACACTCGGCAAAACGTTGGTGGTATGTACGCTGAAAAATGCATAATATACTATATGAGGAATGTCATTGACCATCAACATAACCATCTTCAACTATTACTCCACCAAGCTCATTGGCAATCACGTCAAAATCTTCCAAGTTATAATTTTCATCACTTTAATTTATTCGTGATGTTGTTTTCCCAAAAAACTTAATGTGATAGGTTACCCGGATATGAGCAACTAGTACATTTTCATTGCTTTAAAATTTGTTCCATTGAACTAGATTTCCATTGATTGTCGTGCACTTTTCTTGAAATATCAATGGAAATCGGTATAAGAAAGAAACTAAGACGGATACGAAAAATGCCTGAACCTTTGGGAATGTACACTTCTTTTTCATTTCAAATGGGAAGCATATAATTGCCCGCATTCAGCACTCTGTTGACTTGCTCATATCTCCACCGAGCTTATCTGCGTCCAAGTAGATTGCTGGCAGTAACTGACTCCTTAGCTCACACGCGAATAGGGTCCGTTAGCATACAAGTTAGCAAGATTCAGGAGTGCACTGCTTCTTTTGATGTGGTCATATAGTTTCCAGTGGATACTACATGTCTTAACAACGCCAAATAGTATCATATTATGTACACTACTGATAAATAAAGTGAGCAGGGCAAAATATTTCAAAAGACGTTTATTTACGGTAACAAATGGCACTAAGTTTTAATATAAAGAAATCGGTCCGTTAAAATTTTGAATTAAAAAAAGAACATATATAAACTTAACTTTTATATTTCGTCCTTTATTTTTTATTATGTCCTCCAGACTTCTTGGAATAGACGATATTAGATTTTCAATTAAACTTGGAATTTCGTTGCAAGCCGTTCAAATTTCGTGGATATTGCGAACATGAATTTTCCATAGGGTTCAAATCCGGACTTTGACAGTTGTTGAAAATTGTTGTGCTCTTGAAACCAGATTTTAGTCTTCTGGGCCGTATGACATGTTGCATTATCCTGCTGAAATATGTATTCGTTTCTATTATAAATATCTTTCAAAACTGTTCTTTGAAAAATGGTTGTATAAATATCAGCATTTATTTTAACGCCTTGTGATCCACTTTCAAATTTCAAAAAGTGTAAGTAGTTTATTTATTTCGCTCTTTTCGCATTTCGTGTAGATTTCTACATGGATTCATCTGGAAAAATTGTACTTTAGCAGTAAAAGCAACCTGATTAACATAATATACTGATGTGGCACTGTTATTTGATGTCATATTTTGTATTTGGACACCGGGACAGAGAGATAGAATTATTCTTTATCAACTTTTTAAACAAAATTGAGAGCAGTAGATATAGAATAACAAAATCATCATTTTTACTAAAAGCGAAGGATATAATTATAAGTGCATAGTAAAAACAAGAAAAAAGAAATTGAACATGTAGATGGAAGAAAATTAATAGAATAAAATTTTAATAATTTGTGTGTCCTCCATTGTTGATAATAGTGACATAAGCGATGTGGCATCGAATTTATGAGCGTCTGCAAGACAGAGATCAATTTTTCCTATTCTTCCTGGATAGCTCTTCTTAGATCCTGCAAACTGTTAAATTGTCGCCCATTTTTATAAACCTGTTGAGAAAGTATGCTCCACAGATTTTCCATCGGGTTTTAATCTGGACTAACAGCAGGCCACTGCAATAACGGTATATTTCTAGACTCAAAGAAGCTCTTAGTGTACCGTGCAGTATGTATAGGTGCATTGTCTTGCTGGTAAGTCTAGGTTTCACCGTTGACGTCTTCAGCATAATTGATCAGCACATTGTCCAATAAGTCCACATACAGCTGTGCGCCCATCTTGTGTGAAACGAAGCAAATTGTCGTCTATCCCGTTCATTTTCTGTCAATATTGTACCTCGATGCATTTTGGTCTAAGCAATTGTGTTTGTGATTTACACATCAAATTATTTTATGAAAATGACGTTTTACTTACCCTTTAATGTCTTTTATATGCTTTAGAAGCTTTTATTTGAAAAAAAACTCAAGAACCTCACTGTTAAATGCACCAAACTGCACTGCGACCCACTCTGCACATATAGCTATTTACTTTGACAAAAATTAGTTTGCAAAAACAACTAAATATAACGGTACCGCGAAAGAGCGAAAAAAACACATTTCAATTATAGTTATTTATATTCAGGATGAATAGACAAAATATTTCTGGGTATTCATACTTTAATTGAGATAAGATTTTTCCAATAAAAACACAAACTATTTTGCACATATAGCTATTTCGCTGGGGTAGACACACATCGGAAAAAATAACTAACGACTCATTAGTCTATAATGATTCATTATAAACTGCAGACACACAGCAATTTCTTTAATTAAGTTGTACTGTCAAACTGGTTTTGATATTATGACATTAAAGATGCGATATGGATCGACTTAACGCGATAAGCTTTGTTTTTATTTATTTTATTTGTCAATTTAGCAATTTACAAATGAGGAAAACAATATATTAAAAAGAATAAGTTTGTGATTTGCATTTGTTTTTCTTATTTTTCAAATCGGAAAAAGCACAGCGGAGCTCCACATTTATATTATATGCCAAATCTATCCCATTTTTCCTCATTATAGCTATAATGAAGGAAGAAAACACTTCATTAGTGTACTTCATTATGATCTGATTTTCTAGCCATAATGACGTGTTCTATGTGACACACGGCATTTTAATGAATAATTGTACTAATGATTCATTAGATGTGCTGTGTGTCTAGGACTTTAATTATTTAAAAAAATTAAATACGGACAATCAACTGAAATTTTACATGTATCGTAAAGAAACTTATTCGAACATGGTGATACCATATCATTCCTCCTACCCTTATTAAACACTAAAAGATAGTTCAAGCAGGAACGGATACGATACAAATATAACTGTTCAGCAAATACAAAACGTTTAATAAGGCTAATGAAGCGGAAATGAAAAAGTAGAGAAAAATCCCTTACATACCAAAGCATTTCTGATAAATTAAAAGGTCCACTAAATCGAAAAAGTATTGATTCAGTATTATGTAATAAACGCACTATTAAAAAATCTACTAACTAATAATAAATTAGGTAAAGCGATAAACAACAGATAAAAATGGTGTCTGTAAGATAGGTTGTAGGGATTGCTCGACAATTACATTTATTTTGACAAGACAAAAAGTAAGATTCAACGAACACATCAGCTCATCAAAATTAGATCAATCGACTTCAGGATTTGCTAAAAATTTGAAATCTATCGGGACACATGTACTACTGGCGACTTAAAATTATTAAATAATACGATTTGAGGAAGAATATTAAACATGTGTGAACATTTTAAATAAGAAAAGGTTAAAGATTACGGTTATATTTCACTAAATGATTAAATTAATTTTATCCAACTTTTCGAACCAGCGATCAGAGAGGTCTCATCAGTGTAGCTATCTCTGATCGCCGCCTACCACAGAACTTCGATAATAGAGAGCTACGTTTAGGTTATTTTTTCAGTTTAGTTCTGCATCAGTTCGGCTTATCATGTGAATGAGGCCTTATTTTCGTGGTAATTTTGTGAACAAGTAAAAAAAAGATATTTGTCAGCTAACAGGTTCCGTACTTCCCGAAAAAATATTATGTATGATATTTGTCATGCATTTAAAAGTTTATATTTTCTCTTAATTACAGAAATTTATTTAAATTTTTAGAGAAAAAATCTAATCGTTTAACTAATTGAGGTTATAAATTGGCAGAGCATTTGAAAGGTGCTTATATGGTTAATGGTTATACAGAATATAAAAGTCTTGGATCACTATAAATGTTGTACCAGAACCAGGGACTGAATCAGTTATGACTTTTTACGAAAAAAAGCTTACTTTACTTGATATTCCTGACCGATAATAGCTTGAAGCTAAAAAAACTGAGCTGGAAAGGCTTATTATTTTTTCTGGCAAAAATAAAAAGCTAGCTCGATTCTTTGTTTTTTCTGGTAAAAATAAAATGCCAGCTTGGCTAGGAAAAATAAAAAGCCGGGCTCGCTTTTATATTTTTACCAAAAAAAAGTATCAAGCCATTGCGCTTGCTTTTCTAGCTTCACAACTATTACCGGCCAGGAATAACAAGTAAATTAAGCTTTTTTCGTAAAAATTCATAACTGGTTCGGACTCTGAAAATAAGAAGCCAGCTTGGCTTTTTATACTTCCGGCTTCAAAACCAGTTACTTGCTCGAAAAAATAAAAAGTCAAGGTGGCTTTTAGTTTTGCCAGAAAAATAAAAAGCAAAGCTGGCTTTTTAGTATTCTCAGAAAAATAATAAGCCTTTCCAGCTTAGTTGTTTTAGCTTTTTTTTAAAGTTAAGTTTTTCAAAGCTTTACAGGAATCGAAACGGGTTTCACGAGACATCTTTTGGTATATTCCTCTAAATTCCACGATAATTTATCCCAATTTTTTTGTTTAAAATTTTCAAAATACCAATCAGTTTCGGGTCCTGACCAGAACTTCAAATTCTGCACGAGTATAAACCGAAAATCTTATGCTGCATAAGTTACTATGACCTAAACGTGGATGAAGTGACCCAGTTGCCCATATAAATACTTTTTAACAAAAGCAAGTAGCAAGATTTCTCTTGCCAATTTTCAAATTGGGTGATTAAGCTGGAAATTTTTTGTCATACGGCAACAAAGTATTTATATGGGCAATTGGGTGACCTTATTATCGAACTTGTGTGGTACGCGATCAGTGATAACTACACGGTGGAAAAATGTGATATTTTTTCTGCATTTCAAAGCATTTTGCAAATTCATTGAAATTATTTTCAGTGAATTTCAGTCTATATAGACGAAAAATTAAAAAGATTTTAGTAATAGCAGTCCCAAAGTTGTAACAAAATATATACACAAACGGCCCAAAGTATTATCTAAACCAGAAGAAAGCCTGGCTGTATTGCCACGATTTCCTTATTCTCCTACTTTCAAAAGTTGTGCCTGGATAATTCAAGCGTTTGATTTTCTTGTGTTTTCTCTCCATAATCTATTAATGTCTACTATTTAAAAACTAAATATCCCTCTATTACACCAAATCACCAATTTTCGTTCGGTTTATTTTCAGGAATCTATGCAAACATTTGGAACTGATGAACTTGGAATAATGTACGCTGAATTAGCTAGCAAGATGGATACGTTCTTGAACAGTACAGTAAATGTGTCTGCATTACAGTTGCAAGCGTCTAAAATGCATTCGTTGTTAAGCACTTTAATGGCTGTCCGTCGTCACCGCGATAATGATAATGCAATTAATCTATTAACTAGAGTTGTTGAGGGTTTGATAGAAGGTCTTGTAAACATACCCGAACATGTTGAACAAATGAAACTCTACAGAGATATTCATTTACGAATTCTAAATATTCTTCACAATGCTTTCGGAGCATCATCAACAGAAAGAGCCATCACAAAATGCATATTCGAGTGTCGTGAAGAAGTGAGATATAATCTGGAAGCTATTAAGCTACTTATTTCATCACATTACGTGAACATGCAACAATTTGATTTATTATTAAGCCAAGCAATGGAAAATGGTAACAATTATTTGGCAGTATCATTTGCAATGCAGCTCTTTCAACATTTTTTGATTGATGAACGGTCGAGTGGACTAGTAACTGAGCACGAATTTTACAATACCATTGACCTGTTAGCTAGATTAGTTGCTCATCATCGAGGACCTGAGGGGCTGGCACATTTGATTGAATTGCTGCGGTTGAATCATGAACCAAATTCTTCTTTTATAATGGAACGAACTCCAGCTGGTCCAACGCAGTATATTCATTCTGGTCTTCTACACGTAAGAGTATGTTACTGTTTTTTCTCATTGATTTTCTTCTTGATATCCTTAATTTTCATTTCAGTCGAATGAATGTGATGATCCTCCCGGTCTTCAGGGAAAAACTGAACAGCTTCTTAAGGATTGGGTTTTTATTTTTTACAATCAATTAAATGGAAGAGATTCAGTAAAGACATTCGGCATGTTCGTCAATAAAATGAATCTATATGGAATATTAAAAACCGATGATTTGATAACACGATTCTTCAGGCAAGCAACACAATATTGTATTGATTTGGTATATAGGAGTTTAAATGATCCAGGAACGAATCAAGCAATTGCTAAAACTAAGATTTTTCAATGGATCGATGCTTTCGTTAGATTAATAGCTTTATTGGTTCGTCATTCGGGTGATGCTGGAAACCCCAATACAAAAATTAATCTTTTGAACAAAGTTCTTGGTATCGTTCTCGGTGTATTGTTGCAAGATCAAGAAATGCATGGAACTTCCTTTCAACAATTGGGATATCATCGTTTTTTCATAATGTTATTCTTGGAACTTAGTTCATCCGATCCAGTACTTGAAAATCTTATGTTAAACGTTGTTACAGCTTTTTGCCATACCTATCATCTTTTGAATCCATCTATGGCTCCAGGATTCTGTTATTCATGGCTTGAATTAATTTCACACAGGGTATTCATTGGAAGGATTTTAGCTCAAATTCCACAACAAAAAGGATGGTCTATGTACTCTCAATTGTTAATGGACCTCTTTAAATATTTAGCTCCATTTTTACGAAATGCTGAATTGGCCAAGCCTGTTCTATTGCTGTATAAAGGAACGCTGCGTGTTCTTCTAGTATTATTACATGATTTTCCTGAATTTTTATGTGATTATCATTTTGGATTTTGTGATGTTATCCCACCTAATTGCATTCAAATGAGAAACATAATATTAGCAGCATTTCCAAGAAATATGAGATTACCTGATCCATTTACTCCAAATCTTAAAGTGGATATGTTACCAGAGACTGCAACTGCTCCAAGAATTTATACAAATTACGTGTTGAATATCCAGCCTATGAGCTTTAAGAAGGATTTGGACTCATATTTGAAGGCTAGAGCACCAGTGACATTCCTTTCTGAATTGAGAAGTCATCTGCAAATTTCAAATGAACCTGGATCACGGTATAATATCCCTTTAATGAATGCGCTGGTATTATACGTTGGAACACAGGCTATCACACATATCAGGTAAACGTAAAATTTGTAATAAATAAGCTTCAATAAACTATATACGTACGGTTTTAACTTACAGGAGCAAAAATTCAGTTCCAAATATGACAACAATTGTGCACAGTGCTCATATGGATATATTCCAAAATTTGGCAGTTGATTTAGATAACGAAGGACGCTATTTATTCTTAAATGCTATTGCCAATCATTTAAGATATCCGAATAGCCATACACATTATTTCAGCTGTGCGGTATTATATTTGTTTGTTGAAGCGAACTCAGAAGCCATTCAAGAGCAGATTACAAGAGTTGTTCTAGAACGTTTAATTGTTAATCGTCCGCACCCGTGGGGTCTTTTAATTACCTTTATAGAACTGATAAAGAATCCAGTCTATAATTTCTGGGGTCATGATTTCGTCCATTGTGCGCCGGAAATCGAATCGTATGTACAATTGACCGTAAGATATTTCAGTAACTAAAATATTTTCTTTTCCTTTTTTAGACTCTTTGAATCTGTTGCACGTTCATGTATGGTAAAAACTACAAATAATCCGCAACAAATTACAAATTCAAATGTTGAAGCCGAGATGCAAGAATGCAATTAACGTGAAAAGAAATATCTGGATCTATGGAAGGAGTGATAACAACTTCATATATATGTATTTGCGCAAAGTCCCCGTCGCCTAGTTAGACTAGAATAAAAAAAAAAGAGAAAAAAAAAACATAAATACTGAAATGTACGGAGATGTATGGTGGAAAATTTCGAGTCTATTTTTTTCAGTGACATTTATTTTGTAAGTCATTTTTATATAGATGTTAATATCCGCACTGAACAGGTATAAGTTCATGTCGTTTTCTACCAGTACATCTCCTTTGATGTGTAAATGTCTTGTATCGTGTAAGAAAGTATGATCAATTTGATATTTGTAATGTAGAAAGCTATTTACTATGGGATTCCTCTGGAATCTTTTTTTTTTTTTTTAACTTATTTATACGAAGGTTTTTTTTCCTTGGATTTGAAATTGGATTAAAGTTTGCATTATTAATTATCATACATAATAATTTAGTTGCCTCAGTAGCCTAATGTCGAACGCGCTGATTATCATCCTCAGGACCTGACTTGTCCCACGATCTACCCAGAAATGTCTAGAGACTTGCATTATCTTATCCCACTCCTAAATTGAGTTGAGATGAATATAATTGTTTACTATGGCCTGTGTGTTTGGGACTTTTCTGTAAATAAAATAAACTAAGAACCAACCCTTATAAGAATTTTAAAGGGAAATGAACCAATAAAATAGGTTAGGAAAAAAGAGAAAATGATTTTCTAGGCTCCATCATTTTCATGTTTAAAACGGTGGTTTTGACATGGTAAACAAGCACAAGCCTTCAGAAATAAAGGGAATTCATTATGATACTGCCAGCAGTTAGGCCAAAACTTACGAAGTTGTCAGTATTTTGTACACAATTATGTCCAATAATTAAATTCCTCGAAATATTACCATCTTCATCTAAAATTACATTTGTGATGTGTCTTATTTTTCCGAATTATGTAATATTTTTTCTTAATTTTGTGTAGGAATTAAAAGAAATTTACCACGTTTTCTGTATAGTTTTAAGGGTTTTTTGAATATTAAATGTAGGAAATAACTGTAAAACTAAATAACATTATAAAAAATATGCATTTTTAAAATGTTTTTTTTTCTTTTGCTTGACTTCGAATTTCTTTTCCTATGCTGTACGTTTTCAAGGCAATCTAAAATAACCAGTGTGTGAATGAGGTAGTTTTAGAGGCGAGACCAAGACGGGAAAAGTTACCGATAAAGTAAATTGCATCAGAACTATAAAACATAGAAAACTATAGAAATGTTTTTGCAAAATGAGATTTTTCATCGTACGTGTATAGTAGCAGAAAATTTGTATATGTTAAATATGTAAATCGACTGCAATAAGGAAATGGACAACGACTACGCTTGACTACGATTATCGTACACTCTGCACTTTAAATGTACCAAATATTCGACTACATTCGACTACGCTCAGGAGGATAGTCGATCGTAGTCGATTTGACGGAACTACATTACCACAACGAATACGCTACCAAAGTGGCAGTGAACGCGCCTAGTGCGAAGTCAACAAAAGCACGGAATCTGTCTGTGACGCGCACAAATGTTAATGGCTGTTAAAACAAAACAAAAAATAGACTACAAAATAAATAAATAAAAAAAAAAAATTGAAAAAAAAATCGAAAGATTTAAACTTTGAGAGTCCCGTTCTAAGAACGGCTAACAGTATCATGTAATTTGTACATAATACTGGAGAAAATGGAATAGAATATGAACAACAACAAAACACCAACTCAAACAATAATAGTGAATTCTTTTCTGCTACTCGGTGTAAGCACTGCCACCGAATTTGTCATTTTCGTGTTCATTTCTTCCTACCACACCAGTAGCAAAACCAAACGGGCAATCTTTTCTACCACTGTTATTTTTGGTGCTGCCCCTGGTTGCAAATTTCTACACCCAAATTTTTTCCGGTGTCGGGTGTTGACTTGGGTTTGAGGTTATTTTTGATTGAGCAGGATTTTTGTATTATTTGTTGTGCAAAAATTAATTACATCGTTTTTGTTTTAGTTTATTATAATTTATGTTTGGAAAAACAGTCTTCAGCGTTTGTTTTGATTTTTATTATTTTTGTGTGTGGAAAAAACATTATTAAACAATATGCCTAATAAAAAAGATTTATTGTTGGCATTAAATATTTTAAATGAAGACTCGACGGATACTTCAGAGGAAGATAATGTGGAAACGTTTTTTTCACTAGTGCCAATTTTCCGTAACTGTAATGTTCTTCATAGTGCGTCCGCGTCGTAATATTATTTGGTTCTTTCTAACCCCTGAATAACCCACCGAACACACACCGGAATTGCTAATTTCACATTTGACAGCTCCGAACAGGAATGGTGTCAGCACAGTTCTGGTGCATGTGTGATCCCAAGTTCAGAAAAAAATTCACTATGAGATGTTTAGATAAAATTCCCAGGTCCTGTCATATACGACTACCGTCAGGTCATAATTAAGGCCAACATATATTAACAGCCATAATTTACTTCGGCAAACACCTCAGCAGCGATTGTAACATCAGTTTTTGAACAACAACTTGAATCTAGACCAATTCTACCACAGGGACATATATTTGCTGTCGTAGCAGCACAACAGATGCAACAAAATACGATCTTTGATTCCCCCCACCAGTGGTAAGGAATCAAAAGATCAATTCATATCAAGTATTGAGCACAACGAAAAAAATAAAAAGGAAAACTACAATTATATCAACCAAAGAAAAAAGAAAAAATCAACAAAATACGCTAGGACTACAGAAATCAAGAAAAAGAATAATTTATAAGAAGAAGCGAAAAGAACAAGAATAAAATAAGAAAACATTACAAGAAGAAACAGGTTTATTTAAATTTGTTATGGTTTTATAAAAAGAAGAGTGATTGGCTAGGACGTGAAGTCCAATCTGTCAGCAGGAGCTGACAGATCACTCGATGACAGCGATATCACAGGGCGGCACGCTAGCACCTCGGCTAAGGGTGGCGGAGAGTGTGGGGGGAGTTCCCGAGATAACCTGCCGCTTGTCATCACCCATAAACAAAAAAATTTCGTGCTTACATACAAAAAAACGAGCCAGCACACACTCGGTCCTGAAGGGACCCTTACGTCACTTACCTAAGTTCCACTGAAGGCGCAGATGGCATGCCTCCCTTGCCAAGCCCCATCCTCCCATTGACCTTGGGTGGCATTGTTTCCAAAGTCCCTTGGCTGACCTGTAGAAGAGCGAGAAAAAAACTAGGCGAGCCTAGGCAACCTTCATCTTATTCGAAAGGGCTCCGGGATAGTGAAGGAAAAATAAAAGTACTCAGCAGCTCATCATTACGTTATAAAACCTAAATCTTTGTTCAGCAAATTAGAAAAATCTTATACAAAGTGTATACAAAATTCAGCAAGAGAAAAAAATCTTATACACGGAATATGCAAGAATCAGTAAATTAGAAAAATCTTATACAAAGTGTATACAAAATTCAGCAAGAGAAAAAAATCTTTTACACGGAATAGGCAAGAATATAGTTCATTCGATAGGTATGGGTTCCTCTAACTCTTTTTCTTATTGAGGTTCAAAATGGTTCCCGCATTTTTCTTATTCTATAGTTATGGTAACTACTTATGTTTCCGTGAATCGGTCTTATTTTCGTGCCGTGTGGTTAAAAAAAATTTAAGTTGGTTACTTGCTCGAGAATTCAACTAAAGAGTGACGTAGACTCGGCGACCCGATTAGTCTTTACTATGGAAAAGCCGCAAAGTTACTGTTATACCTGTGTATTACATAATTATCCGAAATGCAAATGAAATAGAAATTCGTATGAGTAAACAAAATACATATGTACATCTGTATTGTCCGAAATGCAAATGAAATAGAAATTCGTATAAGTAAACAAAAACCAGGTTATAACTTACATGGTCATGCTGGGGTCCACCGCAGAGGCGCCTCCGTGGATGCTCCGCTATGCTGCTGATTAAACGTGTAACAATGATTAAAATAAATAAGAGTCCTTCCAATTAGTAAACCGGTGCGCACAGCAAAAGATACCCCCTTGCTATTATAAAAACTTTTACACTTGATCTACAGTTATTGTCCCTGCAACTGCGTGTCGGGGCGCATGATTTTGAACCTCCTCTTATTCAACCAACTATGCTACGGAATTATATTTTTTTTTGCAAATTTTAATTCTAATTAGTCTTAATCAATTTCTCTATCAAGTCTTCTCGAATTGTACTTTTCGAAACCCATGACTTTTTCTTTTCCTTATTGGCTATAATACTAAATCTTTATACATTATCAACTTATTTGGTCACCTGGTATCTTCTTTCAGCTTACCGATATCAAAAACATCAAAAGTTTAACACTAGATGATCTCCTCGTATACTTTGATCGAATACAGGAATTATCGAATCTTCATCCAAATGCTCCTGGAAGATGTTCAGATACACACACAAAAAGGTTGTCGAACTCTAGATTTCCCTTTTAGAAAATGTTTAAAATAACCAGTTTTCCAACGTCTTTTAATACTTCCGAAACTATGTAAATAACCTTAACCGATAGAGCGTTTCAATAATCCCTTACTGAAAGCAGCTTTTGGAAAATTAACAAATTATAATAATCGAGTTGAAAACTAGACTTATTGCTGCCTCTGACTGCTAATCCTGTTTCATAATTATTTTTAAGTTATTTATGAACTCAGAAAAAATTGTCTCTCAGGTTGTTATTATTGACCAATTTCCTATAGCGCACGGAATCCCACATTCACGTGGCGGTCTATAGGTTACCTGTTTATCACGACGAACGGTCGTCGACTTCTATGCGTATATATATATAATAATCTGGCGGGGCCCGCGCAAAAATCGTCAACGAAGCGAGAGACGTCATCCGCTTCTAACTTGTAATGCCCGTGGAACTTGGAACTGAGTTCTGCTTAGTGATTTCAGCCTGGATGGGATATTTTGCCAAACGAGCGTGGCCGACTCTTCTCCACTCGTGGTCTAATTCTTGGGTTCTTTTCCTTCCCTTTTTCTTTTTTTGAACCACACATTCACTGACCCTTTTTTTGAGCCTTCGGGGTATCTTTATAAGAAACGCTCTAATTGCGCAAGGCCGACACAATAATGTGTTATCGTTGAACACTTAATATTTGAAGTCGTATGGAGATTTTCAAATGACTGCCGCCGCTCTCGCTAATTTTTCCTGGCCAAAATTGCTAGGCCAAATCATCCAGGTACTAAAACAATGTTGAACGTTTTACTATTATCACAATTTACAAGTACGATGACCAAAGAAAATTTTAGATGTTATACCTACATTCGTTTGCTACGTACGTTTTTTCCCACGAACTTTGCTTATCCACTTCACTTTTGCTTTTGACAATCCCTCAGTAGTCGTAACTCTTCTTCTTCTCACCCAGCATGTCAAAGCTTGTTCGTCGAATTTGGGGTGGGTTCAGCTGTCAGTGTAAACAGAGGCCGGCGTACATGCTGCAGTATTCTCCGGGTTGCATATTGCTATATGCAATACGCTACGACCATAACAAATTTAAATTTAACTTTAGAATATATTCTACTTAAATTTTTAAAGATTTTCAATTTTCTATCGATTTTCATTTCTAATTTTAATATACTTGCAATTAAATTTTTTTTATACATTTACAATTACTTACTAATATATTTACCTCTTTTTCCATGCGTACAAATTACCGCGATAGATATATAAAGATTTACAACATTATAAAGAGAAAGCTATTATTACCACTTCTTTTGTGTTTACGAAGTACCGCGAATATAGTACGTATATTAAGTGTCAAGCGTGACTTTCGGAACTGGTTTTCTGGTGATTGTGACAGTGTAATAAAATGAATGCAGGCGATGGAGTAAATTTGGCTGCGGAAAATAGAGCCGGTATGAATGCCGTTGCGGTTAAGTTGCTTCTGTTTTGGACGCGTTACCCTCAGGCATGGTTCATCCAGGCAGAAGCACAGTTTAGCTCGACGGGTATTACTCAGGCTCAGAGTAAATACGATCATATAGTGCAAGCATTACTAGCGGAGATAATTACAAAGGTGTTAGACATTTTGCAAACACCTCCACTGGTTGAAAAATATAATACACTTAAAAATGCACTTATTCAACGATTTACCGAGACGGAAGAAAAGAAGCTGGAACTCCTTCTTTCAGATACTGAAATTGGTGACAGAAGCCCATCAAATTCGGAGATTACAGAAAACCTAGTAAAAAAACTTTGGATGAGAAAGTTACCAGCAAATATTAACATTGAAAGGTTGGCAGAATTTAACCTAGGGAAAATTATATATATACAAAGCCACCGACACATACAGACAAATTTTAAAAAGCATTAATAATAGATTAGATTAATAAAATCAGGCATATGCGAATTCACAGCCTTTCCTAATATTTAAATTGTGCAATAGCAATAGCAAATAACTTAACAAACATAAAATGAATAAATAAAACATGCAAGCTAGAATAGCAATAGAAATAACTTAACAAACATAAAATGAATAATTAAAACGTGCAAGCTAAAATAACAATAGAAATAACTGAGCAAATATAGAATAAATAAATAAAAATACAAACTTTTCAAAATAATAAATAAATAATGCCTAATACGAACCCGGCTTAAACACTAATGCCAGCAGCGCCACTGGAGAAAAAGACAGTGAAGACGAGAAGCTGCGATTCTGACGGGTGAACGTCACTTGTGGTTTGGACGAGCGGAGAAGAAAATATGTTTTTTTCACGACGGACAAAATAGGAAAAAGAATCAGTTTTCATCCTAAAAACGCTAAACAATAAGGGATAGTCATCCTCATCACACCAATCTGTTTTTTCCATAAAAAAACAATCTAAAGGTCTATTTTCGGGCTAAGGAAGGCGAAGTAGAAAAGGGCAATTTTCTGATACGTCCAGCATTAAATTTCAATTTTGCGTAGTCACGTCATTTACCGGGACTTCGAGGATTGCGCCGAGGGACATCCAGGGAAGACAAAGTAAAATAAAATTAAAAAAAAAATACAGGATTACATACGTATAAAACATTAACAAAACTTGAGAAACTCACCAAATTTGTATTGTAGCATTATCTAAAATTATTTCCTAGTAAGTACTAACCACCTAACTTAATTATTTTGGAAGCAGGTCGGCTGCATAGGTTTCTTTTGTAAGTCGACAATTATAGGAAGTTATGAATTCGTAGATATCCAAGGGCTAAATTATATCCATAGACTGAATCGGCTTGGTTGTCTTTATTTTATTATTTGTAGGGATCATCCCTTACAACATATCTCTAACAACAGTGGATAACAGAGATATAAACGAACTTTTACAATTAGCGGACAAAATACATGAGATTTCAGAATCTCAATGTATTTCAACAATCAGCTCACATAATTTTAATAGTGCTTTAAATTTATTAAACAAAATTTGTAATTTAGAAAATAAAATCGACTCGCTGGAACAACTTGTAAAAAATTTATCGGTTCAAAATAAAAAAGTTTTTCAAATTTCCGATATCGTTCTAGAAGTCGTTCCGCAGATGGTACTAGGTTTTCTACGATCTGTTGGTACCAATAAAAAAATCGGGGATAAGGCAACGAAATGCATATCACGATGTTCTTTCAAAAATGCTCAAAATGGTTCAACGAGTTCCTCCCATATTTTTTCTAAACGTCTGTTTGTATTCGATAAAGAAAATAAATTTAATTTCCTTATAGATACAGGGGGAGACCTTTCAGTAATACCTGCCACTTTCTGCAGCAGATACAAAAGAGACCACACTTTTGGCACGAAATTACTTAAAACCAATTTTGGTTTTACGTTTCCTTTCATCATTGCTGATGTCAACCGACCTATAAAAGGAGCCGATTTTCTAACAAAATTCAACCTTTTAGTTGATCTAAATAGCAAATGTCTAATCGATGGCAACACATCTTTGTCGATGAATGGATAAACCATTAAGACAAATACACCTTCACCAAGCATTTTATGATTGAAAATGATTATGGAAACATTGTACGACAATTTCCATCGTTGACAGAATCTCTTCGCTATGGAGTACCTGTAAAGCATAACGTGGTCCATCACATTACGACAAAAGGACAACTACCGTTTACTAGACCAGAAGATTAGACACTCATAAATTTAAAATTGCGAAAATATAATTCGACCATATGCTTCAATTAGGTCTCTGCCAACCCTTATCATCATCAACGGCCTCAGCACTACATTTGGTACAAAAAAAAAAAACAGCTCGGATTGGCGACCATGTGGTGATTACAGACAGCTAAACTCTGTTATTATCCCGGACAGGCATCCAATCCAAAATTTCTCGTTGAAGCTACTTTAAACTGAAACAGAATAAATCAACTCGGATGCGCGCCTCACGGATGACTGACTACTGACTGCTGATCAATATTCCTTATACCCACGCACCCGAGCTGTTCTGTACAGGATCCTGTTTTTATCTTAGTAATTTTCAGGGAGGATTTTCCTGGTAATTACTGGTTGCCAGATTTTATATTTCGTTAACAATTCGGCCATCTGACGCAAACACTGTCCTCAGTGTGTTGACTAGTACACACAGTTAGTTCCAGATTAATTTACATGCACACAGCAAGCCTAACTAAGTGTACAGCTAATTCGCACTCAGCCCCAATGTCAATTTAAGCACACAGCGCCAACCAGGCTTCCGCACACAGCACCAACTAGGCTTCCACACACAGCACCCAAATTAGTTTATATTTGAGCGCAACAATGCCAATTTAAACACGTAGCGCCAACCGAGCTTTCGCACACAGCATCCAAGTTAGCTCTTTTACCCACATATGTTCATATATAAGTTCATCTACTTACAAGCAACTTATCTAGTACCAAACTTTAAAATTCCTGCTCCATTACCAATTAATTTATTTTGTTATTTAAAGGATAGTAATATTTTCAGTTAAGTACATTTTTTTTTTATATATATATATATATATACATATATGATATGTTTTACCTGTAGTACTTATACCATATTTTCCGCAACAACATTACATTCGCCGTTGTCATCAAGATAGTTGTCGTCAAGATCGTTCTCATCAAAGGTAATGTCTTCTAAATAACTTAGCAGACAACATGGCTTCAAATGTTCAGCTGCGTAGATTGATGAGAATGGTTTTCGCGTTATTTGTGTAGTCTCGGTATCTTCGATTACATAACGATCGTGTTATGGTAGTATAGTTAGAGTGAATGGTCAGGACGTGAAGTCCAAACTGTCAGCATGAGCTGACAGATCACTCGATGACAGCGGTTGCACAGGGCGGCACGCTAGCACCTCGGCTAAGGGTGGCGGAGAGTGTGGGGGGGTCCACGAAATACCTGCCGCTAGTCATCACCCATAAACAAAAAAAATTTTCGTGCCTTCATACAAAAAAGAGCCGGCACACACTCGGTCCTGAAGGGACCCTTACGTCACTTACCTATATACTGGTGGAAGGCGTAGGTGTTATACCTCCCTTTGCCTTGCCCCATCCTCCCTTTGACTGGGGGGGCACTATTTCCAAGTCCCTTCGTCCGGGAGAAATTTATTATTATGTACTGTAACCTCCTCTGCCGGTGGTGCCACTTTGTGTGCAGACTTTCCTCGTCTCATCACACCATCCTCAATTCTTCATGGTTCTGGACTATAAGTCATAAAATTTCTGTACCAACCTATTTCCCTTGTCCTTCAAATCGGGCTGCGTTGTTTTGTCCCCTTTTTTGTTTTTTGTTTTTTTTTCTTTTTCTCCTTTCTTTTCTTGCCAATTCTCTCAATAGACAGATGGATTAGGCTCTCACCTCAGAAATGGACGCGCTTTTCTAGAATTGTACAAGCTCGTGCTATTTGACCAATTTCAGAGTTTTGATAATGGAAATGTTACCTGTACAAGCTCGTGCACGAGCACGCTGAAAGTTCTTCGTCAGGGTGAAGATGGAAGGGCTCCTCTGAGCGCTGATGATTCCAGAATTCGTTTGCCAAATTCCACAATTGAAATCACCACCAAGATGGTCGTCACGTCACCCCGTGGTACGAACAAAATTTGTTGCGGACTATCCACTACGATGAGTGCGCGGGCGCGTAAGCTCAAATAAAAATTGAATATTGTGATTTCTTACGTTAAATCCCGGACGTAGATTTTTCTTGCAAACGAACGAACTAACACCCTTTTTCTTTCTCGTGAAGACTGTTGCTTCTCTATTCCTTGATCACGAATGAACATTCTCGACAAAAATGTGACAGGAAGCAAGCTCTTTTTATTCCCTTGTCAAAAACTGAAAAGTAAAAGGAAACGCTCTTCCTGTCGATTTGGGTGCGTTCGGTTGTCGGTTTCCTCTCAGGCCGGCGAACATGCTGCAGCACTGTTAATGTAGCATATTGCGATATGCCATACGCTACGACCATAACATGCTCTTCAATGTTCGGAGTTGGAAATTTTTCACGCACTGTTATTTCATTTAATTGTCTGTAGTCTACGCAAAGTCCACTCTTTTTTTTTTACTAAAATCGTCGGACTGGCATATTCCGACTTTGAATCCTCGATTATATCATTTTTCAGTAAATCCTTAATTATATTTTCTACCTCGTAGTATAAATGATAAGGTGTTTTGTAGATCTTACATCGAATTACCCGATCAGAATTAAGGGTTATTCCCATTTCTAGTAAGTGCGTCCTTCCTAATTCTGACAAATTTATCGACCAGCATTCCCGGAATTTATTTATTATATTTATTATTCGCACTTTATCAGATTCATTTGCTGCACTACCGAATTGAAAATCCTTAATTTCTAAAATATCTTTTTTATGTTCAGTTGGTCGCACACTATACAGTCATGACTGATCACTGGTTTCCTCACTCACCCTTTTTACCTCCAAACTTCGGACCCTTTTTATAACACACACGCCAGGCTGATCTAAAAAGTCGCGGCCAATTATCATTGAAATATCCTGAGTGTTGTCGTCTACCGCTAGTATTTCTATCCGCTGAGACACATCTTCAATTTTAACACTTTTAGTTAGACTACCCTTTGCGATCGCATTCCTTCCGGCGAATCCATATAACCTTGTTTTACACGTTTTATACGGCCAGCCTTGCTAATTCACTTCGCTAACTGTGATAGTAGTACAATCACTGCCCAGATCTAAAAAGCTCTAACGTCCGCCCCCTCAACGGAGACTATTTTAACTAATCCACTGTCTTCTTCGCTTGCAGTCATTTCTCTTATCTTTCTGGGTGGTTCGAACTTACTCGAGTCTCGTGAAGTTTGTGGAAATTGCTTCCTCTGGTTTTTGCAATTCCGAGCGATCTGGGAGTATGCGGCAGCTATAAACGTTGCAGGGGCTTATAGTTAAATAATTCTATGCACCTTAAAACGGTAGATAGAATCTACGTATGCTATGGCTATAAGTGTGGTTTATAGACAATACTATAACGTTATAAAGCTTTACAATTTCGAATAGCTATAACGACTCCAATTGTCTGATTTGCAACACTAGAAAATTGGTGGCAAATGAGCAGTTTAAAATAAGGATGGCTGATACCGATACGATATTCGATAAATCGATATTTATCCCCTTACGATATAGGTAATTCGTATGGATGTTTGTATACCTTAAATATCGTTGTATCGATATTTCAATATAGCTGCATCGCTAAAAACCATTTCTGTTCGAATACCCACTTTTCATACAATTTCTGGCCCGACATGAACAGATATGAGAGATGTCTTAAGCGACGCATTATAATACTCTGAGCATATTTTATTAACAACATTTTTTTCTATTAAGCGGGAGAAAGCTTTGGCGATCGAATGTATTTACTTTGAGAGCGACTTTCTTGGGTGAAAAAGTGATTGTGCGAAATTGGTGCGTCGTGGAAAATTACTTCTTATGAGAAAAATGTTTACAACAGAGCACTAATATCCCTGAAAAAAGAACGGAAAAAATATATGCGAAATGTAGTAACTGGGGTATATTGTTATGAAGGTATGTTGAGAGTGAATGGTCAGGACGTGAAGTCCAAACTGCCAGCCTAAGCTGACAGATCACTCGATGACAGCGATAGCACAGGGCGGCATGCTAGCACCTCGGCTAAGGGTGGCGGAGAGTGTGGGGAGGTTCCCGAAAATACCTGCCGCTGTCACCACCCATAATCAAAAAAAAAATCTTCATGCCTACTTGAACGAGCCAGCACACACTCGGTCCTGGGTGGACCCTTACGTCACTTACCTATGCTCCATTGAAGGCGCAGATGGCATGCCTTCCTGCCAAGCCCCATCCTCCCATCGACTTTGGGTGGCACAATCGTCCAAAGTCCCTTTGTTGCAGCTGTTGCTGGTGAATATACTGTACTAAATGGTGTAGAATCATGGAAGAATTTTGAACAGGTAATCCAGTTCGCACTACGGCTGCCAACTCTTCGAGCGGCAGAAACTTGTGCATGAATCGCCATAAAACAGGCATCCATGAGTTCAACAGGGTTTTGCCTGAAATTGTGCTAGTGGTGTAACAATTCGCCCAGATGGCCGATGTACTTACAGTGTACTTACTGTCGAGATATTTCGGAATATGTCGGCTGGAAGTGTACGAAAAATTTTCTCCTGGTGATGAGGAGAATATTTTTACGAATTAATAATAGGTTCTTGCAGGGATAATTATTATTTCGGACTTACATGAGGGATGGATTTCCACCGATGCCGTTGAAATTTTATGATTTGGTTGTCTTCATCTTTTCACGTCCTTTCACTTTCACGTTTTTGACAAGACAAAACGATTGTCTTCTTCTTACTTGTCTTCAACGACATGTCACTTGAGCTTGAGTAAAGCACTTCTCCCAGTCAAGGTGCGTTCGCTTTCCGCTATGGACAGCAACCGACATACACGCTACAGTACGTGTAGCATATTGCTATATACAATACACTACGACCATAACAATATGTTACCCAAGTGTGATACTGATAGTACTCGGTGAGAACCCTTTTTCCGTGCGAAATTGGTGCGTCCTGAAAAATGTTCACATCAGTCCCTGAAAGAAAGAACCGAAAAAATATATGCAGAATGTAGTAAGTTGAGTATATGTACTGTCCGCTAGTGGAACGTACACGCAAATTTGAAGTGAAACTGAAATGGATGCACTGGTAAATTTGGATCAAGGTCAGTGGTCGAATCTCTTATCAAAACAAACACTCTTCACTACGTTTTAACTTTCAATAACTTTTCACACTTATTTCTTAAGATTGCCCACTAATTATATTAAGATCAGATGATATTGGAATGAGATATTAGGTCAGAGATCCACACACACTAGAAAACACTTATTATCACAGATTTAGAATGTACGATTATCAAGAATAGTTGTTTGGGATAAAACTCAATATTAAAGTTTTGGGTCAGAGAATTTTTGTATCACACTGAAAACACTTATTTGCAGAAAGTTGCAATATAAAATCGTCAATATATATATGTAAATTGATGTAGAATAAAATCAAATTATGATATTTAATAAATATGCATCAGAAGAGTATAATATGTAAATCTATATATGAGACAATATATAATAAAATAGATATATGAATAAATATTATTTTGTTACAAGTGACTGGTACTCACCGATCTACAACTTGACGCTGGAGGGTTGGCTTTAAGCTAATGTTAAGACCCTTTGTTCTAACCATGGGTTAGAACAATTCTTTATTTCCGTCGAGACCAGGAATAAAGTGTTAATGTTAGTAAGATACTATCTCAGTCGAGACCCGAGATAATATTCTTTAAGTCAGTCGAGACCCGGCTTAAAGTGTTATCTTATCTTCAGTCGAGATCCGAAATAAGATGCGTTTATTCCCGTCGAGACCAGAAATAATGTTAGTAAATATCTTAACTTCAGTCGAGACCCGAATTAAGATGTGTTTATTCCCGTCGACACCAGAAATAATTGTTAGTAAATATCTTATCTTCAGTCGAGACCCGAAATAAGATGCGTTTATTCCCGTCGAGACCCGAATTAAGATGTGTTTATTCCCGACGAGACCAGAAGTAATTGTTAGTAAATATCTTAACTTCAGTCGAGACCCGAATTAAGATGTGTTTATTCCCGTCGAGACCAGAAATAATTGTTAGGAAATATCTTAACTTCAGTCGAGACTCGATATTAAGATGTGTTTATTGCCGGCGAGACCAGAAATAATTGTTAGTAAATATCTTAACTTCAGTCGAGACTCGAATTAAGATGTTTTTATTCCCGTCGAGACCAGAAGTAATTGTTAGTAAATATCTTAACTTCAGTCGAGACCCGAATTAAGATGTGTTTATTCCCGTCGATACCAGAAATAATTGTTAGTCCCTACAGAGCCAACTTACTCCAAGCGATGCCAAGTACAAAAAGAGATCGAGATCAGTCAGCTTGTCGTTTATATAGCCCTTGCTTGCACACGACACCACTGATAGAGTAGCAGCGGCGCATATGATTACAAGAATTGGCAATGCAGCTGTGCTCTTACGGTACTAGCGATAAAATTTGCGTAGCAACGAACAAAAATGCATAGCAACAAGAAATTTAGAGCAACACATGCTGTTGTGTTAAATTAAATTATATTTGCAAAAATTTTATTTCGTATCACGTATAGAAGAAATTCCTGTTCGATGGTACTTATAATGATAATAATGCTAGAGTTGCAAATTGATCCGTTTGACCTGATTGTATTTGTGCCAAGCATTGTATGTTACATGACATGATTTTGATAGATATTGTACCTATTTTTGAGAAAATTGTAATTAGATTGAATTTGTTTTCTTTTCAGAACTCAATTTCAGCATGGTATTGTTGTAATATGTTCCCTTTTCAGGAATTGTTTTTTGATAATAATTTTAATTCAATTTGCTCAATGAGGCTATACTTTTATGTTGTATTTGTGCAATATGCTATGAAGATGACAAATACATGGCTATGTTGGGTTGTGTACATGTTTTTGCTTAAGAGAAATCAAATTAGATTTAATTATACTAAGAATTTTGATGCTTTGTTTTCAGGATATTATCTTTTCAGAAGTTATCGGTTAAAATATATATTCGAAGCAATTTGGTTCGAACAGTGTATGTTACCCAAGTGCATGAAAGTGGGTTTTCCGGCGACAAAAAAGTCTCGAGAAAGTTTTCTGAATCAAAAAAAGAGTACACCACTCGATAGTACTCGGCGAGAGCTTTAATTTGATATCCAACAATATAGTATGCATTGCATAGTAGGTACTATATTTATACATATAATAACAAATATTGTATCGAGGATACTAAGGATATCGATATTTTAAGAGCCAATATATTGGTGTATCGATATTTTTCAAAAAAAAAAAAAATTGGAAATATCGGTGTATCGATATTTTTCCAACTATTAGCTATTCCTAGTTTAACACACAGCTTAGCAGTTTAGTAATTTAGAACATCACCTACGTACTGCCCGTAGTCAGCGCGTACATGCAATAAATGAAAGGTGTAGTGAAATTTATGCCACTGGTATAAAGCTAGTGGTTTTTATTTGTTTGTTCACTGCACCAAATGTTTCAAGTTCAATAAATACTAAAACTTGAGAACTATAAGATATATATATATATATATATATGTTATAATATAAAAAGCTGAAAGCAATGTTTATTAAATGATTAATTATAAATTTGATTTACACAACTGTAGCAATTGACTTGTACTCACCTGATCAATATATAGCAGCTGATTTACTTGACCTTTTATTTGACTGAAGTGTGGGATGAGGATATTATTTATTGCAGTCGATATCCGCGATAAAGTGGATTTGTTAGGAATTGTCTTATTACAGTCGAAACCCGCAATAAGACTCTTTATTACAGTCGATACCCGCAATAAAGTGTTTTGTGTTAGTGATTTTCTTACTACAGTCGAGACCCGCAGCAAGAATCTTTATTACAGTCGAGACCCGCAATAAAGTGTTTGTGTTAGTAATTGTCTTACTACAGTCGATACCCGCAGTAAGACTCTTTATTACAGTCGATACTCGCAATAAAGTGGTTTTGTTAGTAATTGTCTTATTACAGTCGAGACCCGCAATAAGACTCTTTATTACAGTCGAGACCCGCAATAAAGTGGTGTGAGTTAGTAGATTTCTTATTACAGTCGAGACCCGCAATAAGAAACTTTATTACAGTCGAGACCCGCAATTAAGTTGTTTGTTAGTAATATATTATCTCAGTCGATACCCGAGATAATATTCTTTAAGTCAGTCGAGACCCGACTTAAAGTGAATGTTAGTATATATCTTAACTTCAGTCGATACCCGCTTTATTTCCGTCGAGACCAGAAATAAAGTGTATTGTTAGTAATATTTTTTATTGCAGTCGCTACCCACAATAAAAAATCTTTAATTTAATCGCTATCCAAAACAAACTCCTTAATCCAGTAGTCGGTACCCAGAATAAGAATCTTTTATTTTAGCTGTCAATTAAACCAAGCATTTAATTTAGTAATAAAATACACACTAGGAAAAATCACTAGGAAAGAACACAAAGGAATAAAATCGCCAAGTTAATCACTGCACTGCTAAATCACAAAAGAGATCGAATCAAGTCAAACTGCTGTTTATATAGCCCTTGCTTGCACACGACACCAATGATGGAGTAGCAGAGGCGCATGATCACAAGAATTGGCCGTGATTCTGTAATTTTACGGTACTAGAGATAAAATATGCATAGCAACGAACAAAAATGCATAGTAACAAGAAATTTAAAGCAACCCATGCTGCTGTGTTAAATTGAATTCTGTATATTTGCAAAAAATGTTATCTCTATCACGTAGAGAAGAAATTCCCGTTCGATAGTACTTATAATGATGATAGAGTTGCAAATTGATCTGCTTGATCTGATTGTATTTGTGCCATGCATTGTATGCTGCATGATAACACATGCTTTGGTTAGATTCTGTACCTATTTTTGGGAAAATTTGTAAATAGATTGAATTTGTTTTGTTTTTAGAACTCAATTTTAGCATGGTATTTTTGCATATGTTCTTTTTCAGAAATTGTTTTTTAGCACGAATCTAATTGCTTCAATCATATGATAAGAAGTTTAATTTGATCTGCTCAATGAGGCTATATTGTTGTATTGTATTTGTGCAATGTGATATGTAGATGACAAATACATGGCTTTGTTAGGTTGTGTACCTGTCTTTTGATTACGAGTAATCAAATTAGATTTAATTTTCCTAAAAATTTGATGCCTTGTTTTCAGGATGTTTTCCTTTTAAAGTAATCGGTAAAACCAAAATATATTCGAACCGATTTGGTTCGAACAACCTATAACTGCTCGGAAAGCGAATGCAACAGATCGAGCGTTGTGTCCACTTATATAGCCAGTTTGTTCGTTGCAAAGACTACTAAGATGCAAAAATGTCTAGTGTAGTCCTGGCAATGATTTGTTATTGACTTGATGTACGACTGTACAGAAATTTAAATTAAATAACCATACGATTAAAAAAAAAACGTAGTACGATAATTACAACCAAAGCACGTTATATAGAAAAAGTAAGGTTAGCGAGCGCTAAAAACAAAAACCATAAAATTAAATTACACCTAAAGCAATATACAATAAATAAATTAGAACACTAAAGACATAAACAAAGCACTTAGAAAGTAATTACATAAAATTAGTAAATACCGTTTCGAAAATGGACTAAATCGGGCAACCCCTTCTTGGTGTTGCCACATAGAAATTTAGGATTATTACGTATATTGCGAAAATGATCAGTCCTAGGCGTTTTTATTGTACTGAAAAGTTCTTCAGTATGTGAAATCCTATGAAATTGGTTATAACCATTTTTACTGTCCGACGAACCGTTCTAGAAATTAATGCTTCAACGATCAAACATGCATTGAAGGGTGACCATACGAAATTAAATATGTGTATTCATCTAGAGCAATGATGGCGAACCTTTTTGAGAAGTGGGTCAAATGTTGCCAATTATTTTTTTTGTACTAGCTCGTGGATCACTGGCGTCACTTAGAAAAAAGAAGGGGGCGGATGGTTAAAACCTACTTTTTTTGGTTCTGACTTTCTAAGTCCTCTAAAAATTTTACATCGCCCTTTTGTTTGTAATTGAAGAACAAAAAGATTGATATAAATGGGGTGATACCATGAATACCACACCAGGGGGTGATTCTGATCTCTTTGTCGTAGCTTAGGTGTATATTTTTGTCACATATTTTAACATTTCACCTAAAATTTGTCGTACTTTTATATTCTCCATATTCATTTTGATTTATACTTTTCATCAACCACAAAATAAGCTGAATTGAATTTGCAATGAATTACTGTTAGAATACACGCCTAATAAAGGTACGACAAATTAGTCAACTGCTTCCGAGGTTGTGACAAAAATTTTAAACTGTGATAAATGGATATTCTACACCTAATTAGAACAATATAAGTGCTTAAATTCGAAAGAATATTTTGAATTTGTAATTTGAAGTGGTATTATTTTTAGTTCATTTTACATAATGCAAAGCTTGTTGAGGTGAATAATAACACACAAAAAGCAGTGGTCAAGTTCATTTTAATTGAAGTATGGCAAAAGATGATCAGAATCACCCCCCAGGTGACATGCCCAGTGTTATATATTTTTACACTGACAATTACAAACCTGGCTGCCCAAGGTTTGCCGGAGTAGATAGTACCTCTGTATGCGTGAAAAACTCCCCTTTGTTTTGATTTATTTACTCTTTATTTTTTTTTTTTTTACACTAGGGGCCTTTTGCTCCAATACACTTTTATTCTTAAACAATAGTATAACTTCCTTTACACAATTCAACTTAACTATCACCACTCGATTTAGTGAGGAGAAACGTCTTCGTTTCTATAATTTGCCTTTTTTAAAACAACCGAGCCGATCACTTCATAATCCACCCTTATCATTTGTTTTTTTGTCAAAAGCCTTTTTTTTTTTTAAAGTTATCTCTATTGATACTCCCAAAAATTTCTTACGTGTAACTTAACCGCGCGATTCCAACCAAGGTTTTTTTGTGAACTCGACTGACTCAAACTGACTACTTGTACATCTAAAAACCGACTGTCCCGAGACTTAGATTTTTCAATCGTAAGTCTCTTCGTTCAGGATAGGAAAATGCTTAATTAGCATTCCTATCCCGAGAAAATTATTTTACGCTGGGCATGTTTAAACATGCCCAGAATTATCGCGACGAACGATGGTTTCAAAAATGTAATCTTACACTTTTTAAAACATCAGCCATCGTTTGAAATCGCGACGCGCATATACATACAATGCATTTATGCTGCGCGCGTTTCTTATTGCGAAAGCTTTTTTCGTAATATGTATGTACGTATGTACATACATATTGTATTTTTCGCGACAAATCGTACTGAAGGTACGATTTGCTTTTTTGATTTCTTTTTTAATTAAATTGTTGAAATGACAAATTTTGCTGAAGGCAAAATTTTGTCGTGGAAATTTTAAAGTAAAACGACTTGGGGTGTAAAATGAAACTTTTGTTTTTCCCAAGTCGTTTGATGGGAAAAATTTTATGTCTTGTTTGGAATGTGAAGAAAATTGCTGATGCAATTTTCTTCACCCTTTTTGGACGATAAACTAATCATGTTTTGTGCATGATTAGTTTATTGAATTTTTATATTTTATGGTTTTTCTTTTATATGCCCAATTTTAGGTTTCTGCAAAAATATTATTTATTTTAGGTATATAGGGCTTATTAATTATTTGTTTTTTTTTTTCTTTTTACCTGTTAGGCCCTAAGGTTTTATATACCTACATATGGTACATATATGTACCTAGGTTTTTTATACATAACATTCCTTCCCCCCGCGAAAAGAGAATTATTCTTTGAAGAGGAATAATTCTCAGGGGAAGTTGTTGTTGGTGCGTTTTTTGGTGGCTGGGTTTTGGTCGGTTTTCGGTTGAATTTTTACAGGAATATGCCTATATATATAATATGTATTTCTTATGGGAATATATATAATTTCTGCTAAGTCTAATGTCGTTAAAAAAAATTCTTTTCTTATTTCTTCTACTAATTTAAGGTGCCATTTCCCATATATGATCTTAGTACATACATTTCTAGCCTATTTCTATTTAGTATAAACTGAGGTATTTATGTCTATGTGTTACTAGTTATTATGTATTTCTTCATGTTGCTAAATATTATTTACTTATTATTTTTATTATTATTATTTTTATGTAAATAAATTTCGGTTATATTTTTAAATTTTATTATCTTATGCCTTTCTTTCTTCTATTTATTATCTTATTTTTTAGCTTATTTAATTTATTATTTCTACTACTTTGCTATGTGCTACTTAGGTCTGTTAATTTTATTCTTAGATACTACCAAATAAATTTTATCCTTATTTATTCTTAATTTATTAATTTTATTAATTTATTTTCTAAGACCAGTGTAGTGAAGGGATAGTAGTTCCGCCAGTAACAAAAGGGTGAGACGGGGCCAACCAACGAGTATAGATCTTTTTGATTATACTACTTGTATAGATCTCGCTCTGTGGAGACTTTGAATACGTTTTAATTTTTCTTGGGGTGTTGCGTAAACCGGAACAAGTATTTTATGTGTTGTAGGGTGGCCGTCTGTTCAGCGCTTCTTGCCCTATTTTTATTATTCTTAAATCTAGTCTTCTTTAATGATTTTATATTACTGATTTTACCTCTTAACCTACTTGTTTTATATATGAGAGGCGCTGGGCCAGGTGGATCTGCGGGAGTTGCTAACGGCAGACCTTTTGTATGCTGGCCAGCGCCTGACGTTGGGGTTTTCAGGAGGGACCCGCAAGCGTCTTGGAGCAGTTTCTTATGACTGCTTAATTGACTGGGGCTCTTATGCCCTATTTTCTTAATCTTAGATCTAATTATATTTTGATGCTCACCATCGCCGTCATTTCGACTCATGGGATTCAAAGGATGGGCTGTTGCAATATTTTTGTCTGGCTCTCGTTTGATGGGGACGACAGTGTAGTCTTTAATGGGAACCAGATTTAGGTTCACGCTGTTTAGAACTACTTGTGTACTGCGTGTGTTGAGGATTCCGATAGGGACTGCTTTTAACCCAGCTGAGAGTAAGCTGTTTGCTAAGAAGACTCCGTCGTCTATTTCTTTCGACAGACTGAGCATTTCTTCCTGCAACTGCAACGGAACTTTGACTACGATCTGAGACCTTGCTGGTACGCACACAGGTTCATTTAAATTCACCTGATACTGTCCAGTCTTACGGGCCGGATCTTCGGTAATCAAGTCACCCTTATCGCGTTCTTGTAAGTCACAGCCGACTTCTTCTGACTGAGAAGCTTTGAGAACACTTCGGGTAGAAGGTGTATCCCCGTCGGGTTTAATATCTTCTACCAGTGTCTCTTTGTTGACTGTGTTTTGTGAACACGGGTTGTCCGATGCGGTTTCTAATGGAACAGCAAACTCTTCTGGATTGGTTTCCGTGCGAGGAAATCGCAGAACCTTGTTGGGTCCCTCAACATTACAATTTTTGGCTAGGAAATCATTTCCTAGTAAGCCGTCGTCAGAAATACCTGGGATATTTTTTACCACCTGAAAGTTGCAAGGTAAGTTACTTTTTAGCATGAAGTTTCCTTGGCAACTTCCTAAGGTTTTTCCGGTGCCAAAGGGGCTTTGAAGCGTTAGTTTTTTATTGGGATTTATTAGCTCGCGAGATTTGAGAGCTTTTTTCTTAATTATACTGATCTCAGCGCCGGTGTCCACTATTAGCTGGGCCTGACCATTTAGACTTATGTCTAGAGGGAGTCTGGCGGTGGGCACACTGAAGTCGGGCGGCTGAGAAGACCCTTTTATATTGCTGGTAGGGTTTATAGTCGAGCCGGGGAGTTTTGGGTCGACTCTTTGTCGTTTCCCTGTTTTTTATCCTCCCATTTTTGCTTTTGTCGACACTCGTCGATCTTGTGTCCGCGGCGCCCACAAAAATCACATTTTTGTCTTATATTAAAGACTCTGGGGCCTTTTGTATTGCTTGGGTCTGACTGTGGGGGATTGCTAGGCGATCCTCTTGTGAAACGATTTGCAGACTGTGTTTGGTTGTTTCGGCGGCAGTCGCGAATGTCATGCCCGTAACTTCTACAGTTAGAGCAGAAGGGGGTGTTTTTGCGTTTTAAACACTCCGTGTAGGTGTGTCCCCGCTTCTGGCAGAAATTACAGGTGATGTTTTGTACCAGATTCTGTGTATCCGGTTGTCTAGATTCCCTTCGTGGAAACGGCGGGCGTAGTGGTTGAGCATGAACGTATGGGGGATTAAACTGTCTGGGCTCTTGTGCTCGTGGTGATGCATACATGGGTGGCTGTGGTGCTTGATTGTAAGGTGTTCGGCTAAGAGCTCGAACTCGAAGACTTGGGTCTATTGGTGCCATTGGATATGGCTGCTGCGTTAGCGGCGTTTGGACGAAAACTGTGCCTGTTTGTAACTTTTCCATGTCTAAAGCCTTTTGTATCAGCTGCTCTAGATCATTTTCTACCAGAGTGAGGAGGTACTGGCATAGGTGGGGATTGTTCACTCCACTTTTGAGGGCATTCTTGGCGAAGTCCGCCAACTGTGTCTTCACAGCTGGGGCTGCCGTTGCTCCGTACTTCAGTACCGCTGCCTCGTTGCAAAGCATCAGCAACTGCTTCACTCTTGTTGTGAAGGCAGTGAGAGTTTCCAACGGGTTTTGCCTCATTGTGATCAATTTGTTGACCAACTCTTGGTACGATTCTCGTGGTAAATAGGTTCTGTTCAGACGTTCCTCCACCTCACTAAAAGTAGTTGGAACGTCCGAAGCAAACAGCTGATAAGCATCGCCACGAAGTCTTGTGGGCAAGATATGTAGGAAGGCTGGTTTTTCTTCCTCACTTAAACAGTGTAAGGCCTGTTTGCAACAGCCAATAAATGTTTGTAGCTCACGACCTAGCTGTGGGGTATTTTCACCCGAAAACAGAGGAACTAGTTGTGCCGTGAGCTTGGCCACCTTTGCATAATCTACCATTGTGATTATCTTTTTATTTAAACTTTTGTAGGGTAGTCTACTGGTGCTTTGACGAGTTTCAGGGCTGGTTTCTGGACTAGAATCCGTGAAGGATACTTCTAGCCAGCCACTAAGGAGATTTTCTGCGGTTGTTTGGTCACCACTAATATCACTGACACTAGTATCACTATCAGCACTTACAACTACACTGGCTGTGGTCTTATCTATACCTAAAGAACGCGAAAGCCCGGCGAATTCGATAAGCTCCTGTTTGAATCGCTCTGTTTCTTTTTTGAATTTTTCGATTTGCGTCAGCCTCTGCTCTCTGCCTTGACTTAATCTGTGGTCAAGTGCGTCGCAGTGCGTGACAGTGAGCTTATCGGATTCACGTGCCTTCTCTAATAACTTATCTAAAAATTTATCTAGACTTACTTTAGATACAACTGTGGGCCCTGTTAAAACGGTGCCGCTTCGAAGGCGAACTCCTGTTGCTTCTTGCTGTGCTGGGTCGTCTTCTTGGGCGTTTTCTGTACCTTCCCGGAGGTGTTGGAGATTTTCACCTGGGGATTTCTCCGCGTCGGATGAAGGTATGTAGTCTAATCTCGTGCCTGTCTCAGGTGCCGGTGTCGAGCTTTCTCCTGACATATGCGTCCCGCGTTGTCCAAAAGGGGGGCTTCCAGCCTTCTTAGAGTACTCCCTTCTGGAATGCTTTTTGCTGCTAGGGGGGCTCCTGCCGTCTTAATTCCCTTGGCTGAGATTGAAAGGGGGGCTTTTGCCGACTTCGAGATCCCTTTCAATCCTGGAACGAAGTTACAATTTTCCGGTGCTTCTTTTTGCTGCTGGGGGGGCCCTAGGCCTACTTACTTCCCCTGGATATGGTTGAAAGGGGGGCTTAAAGCCTTCTTCGAAATCCCCTTCAACCCAGGAACGATGATATCTTCCTCCTGGAGTTGGTTGTAAATGGGTGTCCGTTGTCCTGACTTCTTTTCGGCTGGGAATGAGCTTCTATTAGTGAGTCCAGGTCCCCTGATGATTTCGTTTCTTTTTCCACTCACTGGGGTGAACGCTTGCTCGCCTGGAGCAGAGGCGCCTATAGATGAGATCTACCCCGAGCGTTGGGGGTGACGTGGCCTTATAGTGTGGCTAGTGTCACAGGTTCCCCGTAGATTCGTGTAGGACCAAGGCTTTTCAAGCGTTTACGATCGTTTAACTTGACCAAGCTTCCTTGATCCTACCGGCTGCGCCAATTTTGTTATATATTTTTACACTGACAATTACAAACCTGGCTGCCCAAGGTTTGCCGGAGTAGATAGTACCTCTGTATGCGTGAAAAACTCCCCTTTGTTTTGATTTATTTACTCTTTATTTTTTTTTTTTTTACACTAGGGGCCTTTTGCTCCAATACACTTTTATTCTTAAACAATAGTATAACTTCCTTTACACAATTCAACTTAACTATCACCACTCGATTTAGTGAGGAGAAACGTCTTCGTTTCTATAATTTGCCTTTTTTAAAACAACCGAGCCGATCACTTCATAATCCACCCTTATCATTTGTTTTTTTGTCAAAAGCCTTTTTTTTTTTTAAAGTTATCTCTATTGATACTCCCAAAAATTTCTTACGTGTAACTTAACCGCGCGATTCCAACCAAGGTTTTTTTGTGAACTCGACTGACTCAAACTGACTACTTGTACATCTAAAAACCGACTGTCCCGAGACTTAGATTTTTCAATCGTAAGTCTCTTCGTTCAGGATAGGAAAATGCTTAATTAGCATTCCTATCCCGAGAAAATTATTTTACGCTGGGCATGTTTAAACATGCCCAGAATTATCGCGACGAACGATGGTTTCAAAAATGTAATCTTACACTTTTTAAAACATCAGCCATCGTTTGAAATCGCGACGCGCATATACATACAATGCATTTATGCTGCGCGCGTTTCTTATTGCGAAAGCTTTTTTCGTAATATGTATGTACGTATGTACATACATATTGTATTTTTCGCGACAAATCGTACTGAAGGTACGATTTGCTTTTTTGATTTCTTTTTTAATTAAATTGTTGAAATGACAAATTTTGCTGAAGGCAAAATTTTGTCGTGGAAATTTTAAAGTATAACGACTTGGGGTGTAAAATGAAACTTTTGTTTTTCCCAAGTCGTTTGATGGGAAAAATTTTATGTCTTGTTTGGAATGTGAAGAAAATTGCTGATGCAATTTTCTTCACCCTTTTTGGACGATAAACTAATCATGTTTTGTGCATGATTAGTTTATTGAATTTTTATATTTTATGGTTTTTCTTTTATATGCCCAATTTTAGGTTTCTGCAAAAATATTATTTATTTTAGGTATATAGGGCTTATTAATTATTTGTTTTTTTTTTCTTTTTACCTGTTAGGCCCTAAGGTTTTATATACCTACATATGGTACATATATGTACCTAGGTTTTTTATACATAACACCAGTCGGGAGTCGTCCCTGCAATGAGTGTTTGAATAAACAAGGAATAAAGAAAATCACATACGTATATTATGAAATATTATTTATTTATAGATATAGTTATAGGTATGGTTACATATGCATAATAAAGCTGATCATAATGTTGAAGTATATTTAATGAGAGATCTGTTGTTGTTTATTTTCAGATAGTTTCTTAATATTATCCTCATATGTCATATTCATTAGTTTAACGCATTACGCAGTCAATTCATTTCCAAGTTTATATCTATTGGTGATTTTATAAAATTCATTGAAGAAATGAATTTTCGCAGGAATATGTGGATCAAAACATCGTTAAAAGAACACTAGCAAGTTTCTTCATTGTTATAAGATTATTTGGCAAAGAATCCCATATCTATATTAAGTATAATACATATTTTCAATTTTTAGTTTGGGGTCATTATTATCTGCACTACTTTCAGACATTTGTCCTTCTACTTCGGAAATCAAATTTTCAAATTGATTTTTCCACACTATGCTGCTTTGAAATTCAACTAATTTCATTTTTAAATCAATAAATTCGGTTAACTCCATTGTTTCGAATTCGGTTTTGAATGGATATAAAATAAAGTGAAATGTATTTTCCAAACTTTTAAATCGGATAAATCTCTCCTCAGAAGTATTTTTTATTTCCTGAGTAGTCATTAAATATTTTTTAATTGCATTTTCTTGAACGTCAAGCGTATTTCCAAAATTTATTGTGTTTTGAAAATGTGTTTGTAATTGAGGAAAATATTCTATGATTTTCAGATGTCCAGCTTTGTTATAAATATTTTAATATTTTCAAACATTATTAAAGGAATTTGTCCATTTCCTTGAAGCTTTTTATTAAAATGCTCTTTTATAATAATAAATAAGTTTATGAAAATCAAAGCATGGGTCAATTAAAATCCTGCGCGGGTCAGCGTCTGACACGCGGGTCATAGGTTCGCCACCATCATAAGAATTCGTCTTAGACCGATTCTATCTTTTTTATTTGATTTCTCTTGTATGATTTAATTTAGAATCGTTAAAAACAAAAAGTTCTTAAAATTCTTTTGTTTTCTACATCTTTGACCGATTCTAAAAATTGTGAGTTCGATTCCAGCATGGGAAAAATAAATAAATAAAAAAGGGAAGAAAATCCAAAAAAAATAGTTTCTTCTGAGAGGAGAAGGGCACGGGGCTGGTTGCGCAGTTGTTAACCCTGAAGTTATGCATACAATGAGCTGTTGATGGTGACCGTACACCCTGTAATTTTGAAGATACAGGGTGTTTTGTGAAAAACTAGAATATTTTCGTAACCTCCTTGTACCTCCGAAACGGTTGATCTGGCAAGTTTTTGTTTGCCTAGGTGCCTACTATCACCTCCTACTCGATGGACAACCATGGAGGAAACATCATGTACTCGTATACTGAACTGTCAACCATAAAAACGCTAACTACTATACCGCAACCATAATTCATTACGCGAAATTTGGCTTATCACCATTCCTGTTTGCCCTGACACACAATGATACACACTTGAGACTAGACACGACGTAAAAATCAGTTTTTGTATCGAGTGTGTATCAACAAGCCATGGTACACGTAGTTTATAACCGGTTGATACACGTTCTTGAAGCAGCAAAGAAAATTCATCATTTCCATCTGATCTATACGCACACGAACTGAGTACACGCATACATATGTAATAAAACACTCATGTATCATCCGAGTCTAACCCTCTGCTCTAAATTGGGCTATACACGAAAATGTTCTAAAATAATGCTAAGAAAACCAGTTTTCAGTACTGTGTATCAAGTGTGCATCATCGTGTGTCACCGGACTATGTATGTATTCTAAGCCCCAAACTCAAATCTATTATTTCTATAGAACTCATTAAAGAAAATGTATGTGCTCACCTCCATTCGATTCGTTTCAATTCGATTTTCCTTTGTGCCGGCGCACATTCTGCAAACTGCACTGCACTGCAGCGCAGCAACAGAAGATCTCGCTCGGTATTACATACATACATAAGACATACTGCTTGCACTACTTCTCTTTGAGTATACTCGATTGACGGTGGTTGGTGAGGTGAGTGGAGTGTTGACTCTATTGTGGGAATGGGTAGAAGGGTGGAGGGGGAGGGGGAACTGAGTGCAATTGAACACGCTCATAAAGGCGCAGGTGCATGCCCAGCAGCAGTTCTGCTGTAAACAAATCAGTGACCTACTTAAAGGAAAGAAGTTTTCCATTTTATAGAAGAGAACTGTTTGCTTACTTCATTCACTATATCTACTCTGTTGCACGTCTGGCCTGGCTATCATGGTGCGCGCTAAAATTATCTATTTGGCTACATAAGCTCTATACATATATACCTACTACCTACCTCCAGCCAATGCTTACTACCATTTAATGATTTCTAAATTCTTGAGATTATTAACAACACGGTCTTTGAGAAAAACCTTGTGAATAGCAAGAGTTCTCCTTTTTGATTTTGATTCAGAGATTTTATGGAATTTTCACGTTTTGCCGTCCGAGGAGAGGAAGTGATCAATATTGATTACCTACCACTCAAAAAATAGTGCATGGAAAAAACATTTGTTTCGAAATTGGAGCCGAGAAAATAACTAAGGAGCAATCAATCATTCCCTTGTCATGTATGTAGTTCCAGTGCGATGAGTTATTTTTGCATCGCATTAGACATGAATCCTAATCTTCGAATTATGTATACATATATATATACATAATATGTACATACATAGTCTAAAGAAAGTGTCTTTGAAGTTTGGTCAGGAGTGGACACAAATCAATGAATTCGAGCAGCCGTATTATGTAGGATTTTCAATAGTTTTATTGAATATGCATACCTACTCAGAGAAAATTTATGTTGTGTAGGTACGTGGATTATAAGCAATTTTATAGTTACACTATTTTTTTAACCATCCAATCAAAATAATTCAATTAATTTCAAATGTTTTATAACAATACTAGAATTCAATAAATAAATATATATACTATACTACATATGTATACGTATACAGGCTGCTCAGAAAAAGAGTAGGACGGAGATTATTTTTAGGCCTGTTGATTTTTGAAGCTTCGACCTTCAAACCAAAGAAATTTAAAGCCTTGAAGCTACCTTGTGACCGTTTTTCAACATTTCGTCCTTGGGCTTCTTTAGACGGTGTAGTTTTTGCGCGCCGCGCACGAAAAAGGTGGGTGATTAAGATGACTAAGAGACAAAAGAGAAAAATCTCTTAAAGTACTTTAAAGTGAACTACCAAAAAGTAATAGCGCAATTACTGTATAACACATATGCAATAAAATTCAAGTGTTGCGTGGACAATATGTGAACGAAATGAGATTAATTGCAGCAACCAGGGATGTAAAGGACTCAAATTTTGACTCAAATCATCGCTCAACTCAAGCAGTGAGTCCCCTCAATCATTGAGTCCACTCAACAGTTGACCGGTTGACCGGACTCAGTCTTGAGCGGACTCACAGCTTGAATGGACTTGAGCGGACTCAAGTCTTGAGCGGACTCAAGTCTTTAGCGGACTCAAGTTTTGAGCGGACTCAAGTCTTGAGCGGACTCACTGCCTGAGCAGACTCACTGCCTGAGCGGACTCATCATTTGAGTTGAGCAGACTCAAATCATATTTTACATAACATAAAGAGAATCTGATTTCAATCAAATAAGAAAAGCTTATAAAAAGTCATTCATTATACTATATTTTATTAATTTAGTTTTTGCTAATTTTCTTAGCCAACACTTCGCTTCCTCTTAGTACAATGGACAAATTCAACAACTTGTAAAACCTGTAGGGAAAAAAATACCATACTTGAAAAAGTTATAATTCAATTAAACGAAATTGTACTTTCATTTTTCCATAAAATCAGCGTCTTACTTTGTATTTGTTCCATTGATATGTAGCATCACTTACATTTCAAAATTTTCGTAATTTAGACGACATCTATTAGGAGTTAGTTAACGTTAGTGCTAAACAATCTGTCTACCGAAGCACTACTAGGCAGTGCTGGTTTGTATTCGGTAAAAAAGTTTTTTATCACGGAGGTCTTGTCTGTGGAAAAACTATACTCCAAGAACAATTTTTGACTCACCATTGAATTTTTGGTTATCTTCACAATCTGAATCCCAAAATTGCGTAGCTTGATTGTTATTTTGGGATTGCGTATTCATGTCGAAACATTCCAGACTTTCGTTGATTCTGGAAATAAAAGATTTCTCAACCAATTATGCGTGGGTGTTCAATCCATTTTGCTCTACAAGAATTTATTTCAACGCGTTACAAACGCAATGACAAGCTTAGTAGACAGACCCTATAGATTTTATCTATGATATAAAAATCATACAATGACAATAATCATGCTCATAACAAAAGAACTTTTAAAGTCTGAAGTTAATACTTATTTTCGGCTGTAAAATTTAAATACAATTCACAAAACTGAGTTTCCTCACATGCATATTACTTTCCTTTATATTTCACAAGTTTTTCTATGGATAATTGTAGGTAGAATCGCCATAAATTGAATCATATCATTTCCAAGTATGGGAAAATACCATTCGGTCTTTACATATTGTTACGTGCAATAGAAAGAGACAACTGGTGACATCTACTGGCAATGGAGAGTAAACGACTTCAGGTTCGGAGAATCGATTATAAGGTTCAGGAATAAGAATGAATAGAACAGTAAAGAAGCTTATGGAATAGAACACTCCAGAATAATCCGGAGGGTTTCTAGGGTATAAATATAACAATTGTCACCGCCAGAGAAAAGAGTCTTGTCTTAGACGTTGCAGTGTTAAGAAGCGAAAGTAATAAAGAAGCGATAGTGTGTAATTAGATTGCGATAATTGAAAGGACAGTGTTAGCGATAATTAGAGTTGAGTTGATTAATTAAGGAATTGTGAATTTTATATGATTAGAGTGAAATAAAGAACTTATATATTAATTATTTAATATTGTGTTTTAAATAACGAACCAAAGGCCACGCTCGCAACAATATTATTGAATAAGTACAGTTGTACATTATATTGAGAGGAAAAAGAAATGTTGGCTAAGAATATAAAATATAATATAATGAATGACTTTTTTATAAGCTTTTCTTATTTGACTGAAATTTCAGTTTCAATTCTAATTAAATCAGATTCTTTTTATATTATTTAAAATATGATTTGAGTCCGCTCAAGACTTGAGTCCGCTCAAGACTTGAGTCCACTCAAGCCGCATAAGCAATGAGTCCGCTCAAGCAGTGAGTCCGCTCAAGATTGAGTCCGCTGAAATTTCGAGCGATGAACCACCGCTCAAGTGTTGAGCGGACTCAATGATTGAGCAAACTCAAATCCTGAGTTGAGGGATGAGGTGATATGATAAATGAGTCCACTCATTTACAACCCTGGCAGTAACTATGAAAAGTGGTCCTCTGGACTTAATCCGAACGTTATAAATTTAAATGAACCACTGATATTTCTTGGTTTTTTTCCAAGGTTGCACCAATACTTCCTTTTTTTGTACCTGCAAGTTGTAGAAGGCCCGAGACAGCACTTAGTAAGCATGTAACAATTAAACTATCTTCACTATCGCTGCTTCAGTAAGCATTTAAAAAAGCAAGCCCGCTATTTTCTAAACTCTTTCCATATCTTCTTAGGCCCAACCCAGACGAGAACATCTTAGGGGAGGACGGAATTTGGCTTAGACGTGCCAAACAAAAATGTTCCTTCGCGTAGTTCCTTATAAGATTACCGAAATTAATTGTGTGCGTGTTCAATTAAGTCACAGTTTTTATATCCTAGATGAAATCTATAGGGTATACTAAGTTTGCCATTCCGTTTGTAACGCACAGAAATAATGATGGTAGACCAAAATGGATTGGACACCCTCGCATAAAATTAAAAGTTATTTTGATTTTTGCATGTCCGTCTGTCCGTCCGTTCGTCCGTGCGCATGATAACTCGAGAACGCGTTCACTTAGAAAGCTGAAATTTTGTACAAGGACATTAAAAAAAAAGTAAAATTAAGTTCGAAAATGAACAAATCGGGCAACTCCTTCGTGGGGTTGCCATACAAAAATTTCGTGTTCTACTATATATTTGGACACTACCTGAGAACACGTCGACATAGAAAGCTGAAATGCAGTACATTGTGTTTTCATAGTAATAGCAAATAAAATTTCAAAAATGCACTAAATCGGGCAACCCGTTCTTGGTGTTGCCATATACATTTGTTTTTGTTTTTTACATATACTTTGAAAACGATCAGTCCTAGACATTTTTATTGTACTAAAGGCTTCTTCAGAATAAAAAATCCTATAAAATTGGTTATAATCATTTTTTCTGTCCGACGAGCCGTTCTAGAAATATATGCTAGAAACCAATGCAAAAAATAAAAATTGCTCAGATGGGTGACCATACGAAATTTCGTACGGGCATTCATCTAGGGTATCATAAGAATTGGTCTTAGACCAATTCTAGCTTTTTCACTTGTTTATATAAACAATTACTGTATCACAAATTCACAACACGTAATGATTATTTAATTATTATATTATCACCTCAAATCACAAATAAACATCTGTTACAGCCGTCCAATGAGAAATTTCAGAAATTGTGCAATTACAAAATGGCCGGTTTACTGTAGTATTGGTATGCTGCCCGTACTCCCGATCGAAACTTGGCATTTTGGCATTTTACCACTCCCCGAATACTTCTCGCCAGTAAAAAGAGCCAATATCCTCCCCTGTGTGGGCTATGGCTTAAGCTGGAACTCATATTCATGACTAGAATAGAAACGATATTTTTATAATTTGAAGTTTGGAAGTTATTATTTTATGCTAATAAACATACCTTTCAAAATGCGTAAGATATTCAATAAAAATATTAACAGCCCAAATAATTTCAGTCAACGTGAACGCCACCCAGAGACGAATGTCATAGACGACGAAATAAGCGATTAAAGAATGCTGCTGTTTTCGTGCGCGCCGTGCAAACCGTGTTAACACTTTAGAATATATAGCAAACAGGAATGGTTGAATCGTGTAAAATTCGTGTACATGAGCGTAATTTGTCAAGAGCTGGAGACTATACATAGGAGTAAGTGAGATGCTGGAATGTGAAGCTGTTGAATAATTGTCAAAGCTGTTGCATAATTGTCAAATGTGCTTTTGTTTTGTGAGCAGATTTAGTCAACTTAAAATTCTTTTGTGAAATTTATTTAGTGCAAAGTTTTATAGTGCCACTAGTGCCTGTTAAAATCTTCATATCAATTAAAAACACAAAAATTAATTGTTCGGTCAGTGCTTGTAAATATAAATTGGATTATAAACTAGGGAAATCCTGTTTGAGGCAACTACACTATCTAAATTATCTTTTTTGTTAATAGAGGCAGAGATTTATATAAATTAATTATGTGAATTGTTTCAAAATAAAGTAGAAAAAGAACATTTTTACCACAGATGCTCCGCACAAAACCTTTGTTTACTTTTTGCTAATTGACAAGTTGTTTAGAATACGGATGGCGTGTAAATACATGTAAAACCAACACAACCAGAAATTCATTACGCAAAATCTGGCTTATCACCATTCCTGTTTGCTCTATATTCTAAGGTTAATACACAGCAAGTTTTTCCCTTCTAGCACAAAACAGAATGGGTGATCACGCAACGCAAATACTCCACCGTCTAAACCAGCCCATTAGATCTGGTAGAGGTCCTTCATATGTGTAGAAATACTAATTTTGCAGGTGAGGAAAAAAACTGTCCTTTTATTTTCATAGGAGTGTATCAATGGGGTCCATTTTTGTTTTATAACAGTAGATACTAATAGAAGGAATCACAATAAAATACTTATATGTATAAATAATAAAAAAAATGTATTTCCATTATTTATAATATTTATGTTTAAACGGCACATAGGATATATTACGTTGGATGTATTTGCAATCTCATATAATACAAGAGATTTTGTTTTTAGCATTTTACGATATTCTGAGTAACAATTTTTATGAGATGCGTCTCTTTGAGCTCTTTCCAACAGTACCAAAAAATGAAATCGGGAAATTGTCCTCATAGGAGATATTGCAGATCCAACGACGAATTGTAACGTTCTTTTAACCCACTTCCTGTTCAGCTATTGAGCTAGAATTTGGCACACGAAACATTTTTTCCTTTTTTATACAGGGTGATTTGTAATTAGTGATCGTAATTGAAACAAAACAATGTATGGGATGTATGGGAGGGGATGGGGAGTAATCTTGATATAATGTTTTTATTTGTATTTTCGGTGATATGTAACCTTTTGACTTGAAATAAATTTCTTATAATGTAATAGGTAACATAATGCTCTTTCTTCCCGTGAATTTCCAGTTCCCATACCTTTCAAATTTATGGAGCAGTAGAGTAATGTATGAAAAATTCAAATTTTGTGTCATCTTACGCAGAATACAGCTTCATTAGAGTGTGGATTTTAATTCACCTCAGAAGAATAGTCCCTACTATCCCATTTATAATGGCATACCATTCATGATGTGATACCACTTTTTTGGGACCCTACCTGAAAAATATTGTTTTAATTCAGGGGGTGCGTGCCACAAGAGTTAATGAACCTCAAAAGGTCTCCCAACTCCTTTTCTGCTAATTCCCCCAATTCAAAACGTATTTCTTCTACACTTGGAAAGGTTGGGGCATTCATGTAGCAAATGTTGAACGCTCTCAACCTCCTTCTAATCCATACAGCTTTTGTAGAAATGTTTGTGTGCAGTTTGGATGGTCTCTGCATGTTTACCAATGAGGCAATGTCCAGTAATAACTGCTGTAATATTTCGCACGTCATTACGGCTCCTATTTAGCAAGGTTTCTGTCTTCCTAGGACATATCTTGGCCCACAGCTCTTAACTTGATTACCAGGTATTTTATGAGTTCTTTCCCGCGCAGTCTAACTACTGCATTACTGATAGAAAGAATCTCCGCTTGAAAGACACTACAGTAGTGTAGTAGGCGGTACGATTCTTGATTTTGAAGGGATTCACACCACACATCCATTTTCGAACCACCTGTAATATAAGAGTCAATTGCCACGAATTATCTTCCCACTCCTCTCTACTAGGAATGCTATAGTAGAGAAACCTTTCTCAAAGTTTAGCCATGGGACAGTGTAATCCGTAGATACCCGTACACAGTCCTCAAGACAAATCTTTAGTATTCTGCTGTGACCATGGTCTATGCTTATTCAACAGTCCTACTCTCTTACTCTCAGTGAACTATTCCAGATGTGCATTTCCTGTGGATGTCAAGGGGCAGTAGTCGGAGCAAAATCTCCATTGCTGCCGTCGGTGCTGTTTTCGGAGATCTCTTGTAATGCTTAGGCAGGTAGCTTTCTGTGTTTTAGTAAGACTTTTCAGGTAAGTCGGTTTGGAATATTCCACCACACCAAGATTCCATAGGTCTTACAAAAGCGGTGTACTTGCAGTGCATGATGCGAAGGTGTATACCCCATTTCTTGGCAATATTTTTTTTTGTATGCATAAAGCGCAGTGGCACGCATTCACATTTATCCTCCAATTTAATTTGGCGTAATTTGGAGTTTAGTATCATAGGTATTTAGATTCAGTTTTAAATGCAAGGGTAATGTTACCCAGTTTTGTGGAAACTAAACTCGCGATAACTACCCGGGTAGCCATGTAATGTCATCATAAAACAATGTCGATAATTTGTCACAAAAAAGAAGACAAAAATTTCACAAGAAACTGTGACAAAATTACAATTCAAAATATAGAATTAAATTTATAGAATTCCATACCAAAAGAATATGAAAAAAAACTTAAACTTAATACAAATTTTTTATGCGCATGTACACATAACATGTCTATAAATATGATAATTTCTTTTATTTTTTTCATTTGCTTGACTCAAAGTTTTTTTTCTTTAAGTTGTGCAGTACTATACTGCACGCAACACCTATACGTCCATTATCCAGAGAGAGAAATTTCTGTTTGTTCAGAATATTAGATAAAAAATCTTGGCAAGCCGCAATGCAAAGCAAAGGTTTTTTGTATCTCATCCAAACTATCAGGAACAACTGCAGCACTTTTTCCATACCTTCACTACTTAACAATGCTGAAATAGTTCACTGGTTGGATAAAGCTGATAGCTGCAAGATTCGTTTAAAATTCTCGCCTAAAATCTTTTTTGCATGTCCGTGTGGACTTAAGGGACTGAGTCTCTGCGCAAACTATCGTACATAGATTATAGATGATGTTACATCTGAGCTTCACTCTATAAACGTCTCATCTCTTAAAAACCAGATCATCATTTTACCTCTAGCATTTCTTTTGAAGAGTCATTAACTTCCGATTCCGATACATACCGTAACTAAGTATTCTTGGCATTAATATTTTCAGTAAGTTACACTGGATAGTGTCAAAGAAGCATCGAAATGTCTTTGATTTCTTAAAAGGTGTGAATTATTTCAGCCCATTGACCCTGGCGGTCCTCTACAAGTTCTACATCAGACCTACAATCGCATATAATTCCTATATCTGGGATGGGACTGATCGTAAAACCTGACGGTCATAAGATATTGTCGAAAAGAGAGCCTTCAAGCTCATTGGTAATCTTGTATTTACTTGCCGTATCGATTCGCTCGATGCTTTTCGTTCCTCTATCACCGATGGTTAATAAGATGCCGAAATGGTCTGATCTTTAGCGGTATAGGCTAATTTTGCGTTGACTGGATTACTAGAAATTCTGAGTGTCCTCAACTGAAGGAATACATCAGTTCTGTCCGTGATGGACTGGCAGGTAAGATCAATTTATGATGGGTAAGTAGTCAGAGTAGTCGAGTGTCTTCCGTCAAAGAAATCGATGACTCATCGAGCTGAAGCACGATATCGGGTGAGTCTTGGCCAGTCACTATTTTAGACGATCGAGCTGAAGCACGATATCGGGTGAGTCTTGGTCACTGTTTTCGACGATCATAACTCTCGGTGCACATTCGGGTTGAACGATCGTCACCTATCCCAGATATAGGATAGAAACGTTGAACCAGCTGCCTTTCGAACACGAACTGTTCCTATGACAGTAGTGCCTGAGCGTCTCGGCCAAATCGAATCCTTGTTATCTTATGATGGTTGTGATGGCTTCCAAATCTAGACTGTTCCTATGACAGCTTGGATGAGAGTCCAGCGAGAATCGTTGTGAGTTGCAACACTGTATGAGTTGCAGATTTCGAGAGTTAATTAAATCGACTCCCTGTGTCGAGCAGGCCGGAGTATTATTACCTGTGAAATCGGCCTAGAACTGACTATGAAATATTAGCTTTCCTTCGCTAGTATTGGTCAACGAAATGCAAGCTTCACTTCAGCTAAGTGCCGGACAGCGGTAGGCAGGTATCGCTTCGACTCGGTGCTGAATAATGATAGATTCTGGGTGTATCGAACTACCGGAACTTTTGGATCCACCCAGGCGCCCGAGCTCTTGCGTGCGCCTAATTACAGGAGCTCTTCGATTTACCTGAGTTCAGGATATCTTCGGAGAACTTAAGAACAAGAAAACAATGCAGATCGTCTGCAGGTCTTTTCTTTTATTCTTTATTAGACCTCCGTCCTTATTGGAATTAGCTCGTTGACAACAGTTTTTTTTTTTTTTTAACACCGTTTTTACAAAGAAAAGGATTCAGACTGGCTGAATCTTTCTTTTCTGCGACTCGGTGTAACCACCGTCACGAAATCTGTCATTTCCCGGGTCTTTTCTTCGCACCACACCAGTAGGGAAGAGAAGAGCACGAAAATGCCAGATTCGGTAGCAGTGTTAACACCGAACCGCAGAAAAGATTTTACCATTAGAACATATAACTAAAGGAGAAAAATATCGTGGAAAAATAATATCGGTGTGAGAGAAACTCGGTTTTTAAGCGAAGGGGTGGAAAGGCAAGAGAATTTGACCAGGTTAAACTAAATTAACTTACTAATGTCAATTGTGTCAATTCGAATTAAACGTCAGATTCGTGTTTTTGTGCCGGATTTTATATTTTGTGTGTTGTTCAATTAAAAAACATTAAATTGTTCCATTAATTGTGTTAATTTCAAATAAAAGCACTCGAAATGATAATTTAGTGCAAAAACATTATCGAAATTTTCGACCCAGCGATCAGAGAGGTCTCATCAGTATGATTGGGCAATTGGTGTGACCTCCATCATTGACCTTCTATGGTAGGCGATCAGAGATAGTCTGAAAGTATAGATAGATTGATCGAATTCATCGGACCTCGGCGCACTACATATGCAATTATTACTCAGTTGAGAGTTTTTGTTTGGGGAATCGTAATCATTTGGTTAAGATACATTTTTCTAAATAATTTTGTTAGGAACGATATAAAAATTTGATTACGGTTGGGAAGATAAGAAAGTAAACTTAAGATTATCAGAAGACAATTTTTCTGTATGAATAGTAGTTTAGGGCGCAGGAGCTATTCAAATCAAACTTTTGTCAGTTTTACATAAGAACACTGCAAATATTTTAGAATGCTAGGACTATGTTAGGGTTCTCATGTAGTAGTGAGGGATTCTGTTTCATGCCTTAAGAAGTATTTCTCGAGGGTTTTGGCTTATTGCGCTTCTTTTAGTCATATGTTTTAAGGGCTGAATCAACGAATAACATGAGAATAACAATTTTAATTGTTTTGTTTTGAACATTAATTACGTGGCCTACTCACGTAACCTTTTCCAATTCTCAAATTAACTTTTGAATATGATTTACGAAAACCCTACTAATGTCAAGGCTGCCCAAGGCCATTTACGACCGACGACGTGCAGACAGTTTGTAAAAGCTCCACAGATCCCTTGTAGATTACTTCCTGCAAGCCGTACATTAACTTTCTCTTCAAAATACTTTCGGCTTGCTTTTATTTGGGTCTTTCGTTTTGACGTCTTCATGTGAATTTTTAGCGGAGAAGGAATGGTTAGGGGATCATTACCACCGAGTCCTCCCAAAGAGAATGTTTGTCACAATACTGACTCCTCTATTCTCCGCCACTTACTCTTCCTAATTTTTGATGGAATTATTTTTTGTTGTGCGCGCAATGGCAGGAGATAGGTTTTTTTCGGGCCCCCATAAACTACTTTACTAAGCACTTAAACTAGTTATTAACTGTAAGCTTTGCCCTAAAGCGATACAATTAATTATTTATCATATTTATATTTGTACATTTCTTCCAGCAAATCGTTCCCTATCTATTTGGAGACACGAAAAGTTCGATTTTGATTTCAAACTTAAGCGTGTCGAACTCCCAGTAGATTTGTAACACTGCCAATTTTCCAAGAAGATATGGCGTTGCGGTTGTTTCTAGAGAAACTTTCTACAGAACTTAGTTTTAGTAATACTAAATGAAAGTTTTCTTTTTATTTTTATATTTATGTTAATATTTTATACTTTGTGGTACTGGTATACTTTGAAAAATCAAAAGCAATTACATACTGCGGACGCCTGAGATACTTTTTTTTTTAATTAGGGAAAAACCCTGGTTCTCGTAGAAAGTATTTACTTATAGACTTTTTTGTTTTTATCGTTAGTAAAATCTTTAAATTATTCCATGAGTTCGCTGATAGTTTTTAAAACGGACATTCTAAACTTGTACTTCATTTTCTGTGGTAAATTTTTAATATCCGGCAAAATACTTTTAAAAAAGTCCATATCAGGATCAGATTGCAAGTGTTGTTGTGGTTCAACCTCAATTTTTGGTTTCTTAATTGGCGCAAATAATCTAGATTTGACGTCTTGAACAGGTGTTTTCCGCTTCAATGTAGATTGCGGGACATGTTCTTCTTCCTTAGGATTACTTTCATAGTCACTAAAACTTGTGCTATTCGGTGTGTCTTCAAATGATGAAGATCGCTCACGTTTTACTGTTTCAAATACTTCTGAAATACTTTCTTGCTCCATAAATTCATCTATAATTCCATTTTCTGTAATCGGTTTGTATCTTAAATAAGGCAGAAGGAATTCCATATGTTTAGCCAAGTAGTATGCCCGCTTTCCGGGTACATTGCAACTTCCTGTAGGTCGCGTTCTTAAAAATCTTGTATAGCTTCCTCGTAGAACTCTCCATTTTTGAATGCAGGCATCAACTGAAAAATATAAATAAAGTAAAAATATTTAAATTTTGGTGGAAGTAGTTATAAAAAGTCGAGTTTGGAGCGATATTCCACCGAAGAGGAGAAACATATGCGTGGTCTTAATAGTAACATATTGTAAAGTCGAAATTATTAGAATCAGTGTAATGAGATAGTCTAACGAAGCATTCAAATGAAAAAAATTTGTAGTGGCTATCTACGATATTTTGTCTAGAGTCACGTTCTCTTAGCAGCTCACTACGATATCGTAGCCCCACTTGATTTCTACGTATTTTTTAATGTGTGTTAACGGAAATGAACACTATCTTAATATTTATCGTGGAAAAGTTGAAATTTTCAATCTTTTTCATGACAAAATCGGTCAAGTGGATGATAATTGCCATTTGAGTTAAGTCTTGTTGGACATTTCAAAGAGTGTATATTAAAAAAAAAATAGGGGTTTATCCTTTATTTACCAAAAACATAAAGCCAAGGAAATGAATGTTAATAGTTTAGTGGCGAGTGTAATAGCAGACTTGATAATTTTTGAAATCGGAAGTGAAGAGAGAAATATAAGCTTCAAATTACGTAATATAAAAGTATGAAGATGGCATGTTAGCCCAATATAAGCGGTGAATGACTGAACATAGAAAGTTGCTCGGCTGATCCGCTCTGTCTTAGGTGATTTTTATTATTTTCATTTGGAAGGAAAAAATAAGTCAGCAGACAAGTGTGACGACATCAGCCAGACAGCGTGGTGCCATCGAAATCTCCTGATGACTAGACAAAATACCCAACGTCAATTTGTATCGTACAAGACTACATCATCGGATCGGAATCCAGGCGGCTGGCCCCAAGGTGAAAATTTAGCCTTCAAGACCAGATGACCAGACACCCAATCCTCGTCTAAAATCGGACACAACCAAGGTCAAATTGTATGTTCTACGTCCCAGCAGACGGAATCCCCTGGTGGACTAAACGCCCTCGTCAAGGTCAAATTGTAACCTCCAAGACCAGAAACCTCAAAACGGCCAATGAGATAGCTTTGGGTCTTGGATTTATTGAATTCGACGTGATTCGCTTTGCTCCAAGTGAGGATATTGTCAAGGTCTTCGTTATTCAATGATATAATCATGCATTCTCATTTGACAAATGTGGGATTCCTTTTGGAGACCGCAAGAGTGTCAAAAAAGTAAACGAAATCAAGGGTGCTGTCATCGGCGAAACAATGGATGGGATTCAAAGTAAGGGAAAGCAAATCACAGATGCATTGAATTTGGATATAAGAAATACTATAAACATTAGTGTGGTTTACAGTAGGAATGGTATTATATGCGTTAATGCGGCATATAACCAGAGGTAGCTAGTTGGAAATAATTCTGTATTTTAATGCACTACAACAACTGGTGGCAGATTTGCAGTTTAAATCACTGCATTGATTGGTGGCAGGAATCCAATTGTTAAGTTTAATGCACTATACAAATGCTGGTAGGTGTGCGTTTGGATTTGGAGGATTGATAATTCAATGCATTCTTACCAATGATTGCTAGGAAAGGAACGGTAATTATCTGCGCGCTGCTTCGATTTTTATAGCCAATCTCGAACTTTATATTCTCGAATATCATTATTTTATGGAAGTTCGATAATATTTGATTGTCCGGCGAGCGCCATCTGTGTTGTCACAAAGAATTTGCTGAAGTATAAGAGGTCTGAGACAGTACTGGTAAAGAATTTAATATGTAAGCATTAGTATTTCTTTTGATGTACGACTAGACAACAACTGTAGGTGAGGATCAGGTCGTGATCTTTTACAGCCTTCCCCTCTTAACGACGGTGGTGGCAGCTATAGTACGTACCTACATATAATCAAAAACCGTCTTAAATGCCTTGGTAAATAAATTACTTAGGTCTATTCGAGTACTTCTCGTACAAAAACTTCTCGTGTGGTGGGAGAAATATGTAAAAAGTACCCGATCAGTTTTCTTGCAACTTCGTTAAAAACAACAAGAAGTGTGTAAAAAGAAATTTTCTTATGACAGCTGTCAGTTTCCTTGCAAAAACGATGCAGTAGCTAAAATTTTTGGTTTAATTCATGCAAGAGAGAAAACTGCGGTATGCAAAATTCATGTTTTTTTTTTTACACGAAAAAGTAAACGAAAGAAAAATTTGCCAATTCGTTGAAATGCATTATAACGCATTGCCTCAAAACTGAATACACGAACAGACTAATTGTCCCCTTTTCTTAGGGTTACCACACAAAATTTCGTTCTTTTCTGTATACTTGCCCACTGCCTGAGAGCACGTCGATGTTATATATGAGTTTTCGACTCGTGTTTTTGAACACGCAGGGTATGAGATTAAGTAGAGAACGAGTCCAAATAAAGTTAAAGTGACAGTTAAAAAAAAATCGTATTTATGGGACTTTTGTGTTAGAGTTATAAAAGTTATAAATTTTGTTTAAATAATCAAAATAAAATCAGAATAAATGTATATGAAACTTTCAAGTAAAACGCAAACAAAATAAATCCCTGCTATTAGCTGCCAACTTGACTAATCAACCCGCATTTTTATAGGACACCATTTTGACTCGATTACGTCAGCAAAGCGTAATCGAGTCGAGTCGATTCAATTTCAACTCGAGCCGCGTATACATGTAGTTGAATACGAGTTGAACCATAGTTCAACCCTGCATGTTAACATCGCAATTGATAGTTGAAATTTTGATACACGGTGTTTTCATAAATACAATTTCAACAGGTAAAAAAGCTAGAATTGGTCTAAGCCCAATTCTTACGATAACCTAGCCTAGATGAATATCCGTATGTAATTTCGCATGGTCACGTCTCTTTGCAAGTTATATTATTTAAGTGATTTTCCGCATATATTTCCAGAACGGTTCGTCGGACAACAAAAATGATTAAAACAAATTACATAGGATGCCATATTCTGAAGAACTTTTCAGTACAATAAATACGTGTAGCATTAGTCGTCTTCACACCATACGTAAAAAACCTAATTTTTTATATGGCAGAACTAAGACGGGGTTGCCCGATGTAGCCCATTTTTGAAATTATATTTACTACTTTTATAAAAACGACGTGTACAAATTTTCCGCCCTCTACGTAAACGCATTCTCAGGCAGTGTCCAAATACATATATAGAAAAAAGCGAAATTTTTGTATGACAACCCTTCCAAGGAGTTACCTAATTTGTTCTATTTTCGAACTTAAATCTAAATTTTTTTTCAAAAGGCTGTGTGCAAAATTTAAACTTTCTAAGTGAACGCGTTGGCGTTCTCGAGCTATCGTGAGGACGAAAGACAGACGGACGGCAGGATAGGCAAAATAACTTTTAATATTATGCGTTGGTGTCCTACTCATTTTGCTATATCAGCATGAATTCTGTGCGTTACAAACGGAATAACAAATGTATGCGAAAAATGTTAAAACGCGTGGGTGTATAAAAATGTTCGGGCAACTAATTCCTAGTGTTGCCATACAAAAATTTACGTTTTTTACGTATACTGTGAAAGTGATCAGTCTTAGACGTTTTTATTGTACTGAAAAGTTCTTCAAAATATAAAATGCTATGCATGTGAAATTGGTTGTAATTATTATTACCGTCCGACGAACCATCCTACCTTTTTATTTCTTTTTTCATAAAGTTTATCAAATGTTTTGTTACGTGCAATAGCAAGAGACAACTGGTGACATCTACTGGCAATGGAGAGTAAACAAATTCAGGTTCGGAGAATCGATGATGGAATATTCAGTAAGGTTCAAATGAATAGAATAGTCAAGAAGCTTCTGGAATAGAACACTCCAGAATAATCTGGAGAGTTTCTAGGGTATAAATATAACAATTGTCACCGCCAGAAAAATAGTCTTGTCTTAGACGTTGCAGTGTTAACAAGCGAAAGAAATAAACAGGCGGAAGTGTTGTAATTGGATTGCGATAATTAAAGTTGAGTTGATTAAATGAATTTTTGTGAATTTTCTATGATTAGAGTGAAATAAAGAACTTGTATATTAATTATTTAATATTGTGTTTTAAATAACGAACCGAAGGCCACGCTCGCAACAGTATGTTTATAAAATGAACTCTTTCTCATCATGGTGTCGATTCCTTTTCTATACTTTTGGTTATATAACAATAACAAAGTTAGGCAAGCAAAATAAGAGTATTTTTACAATTTACCTACGGATAATAGGTACTGCTTATTTGAAAGAAAATTCGATTAGGCACTTGCCCCATCTAGGGGTAACAATATGAGAAAGCGACACATATGTACACAACAGTATACCAGTAAAAAATAAATAACTTTTACTGTTATTTTCAGTATGGGTACTGGTACTGGGACATGTAATGAGTAACAATTTACTTGACTAGCATACAACTCTGAGCATACCAAAATTATTGTGATGACACGTCTAGGACAATATGCGTGCTTCGTGCTGCAATGTATAAGGTGGCCCATAGTTTGGCAAAAGAAGACACACCTCATATTATAAATTTTCCTTTGATTGTGAAAAATGTCATCACTGCAGTAGAGAACTAAGTAAATATTGTAAATATACAATTTTAATGTTGTGGAAGGTTTGTCCAAAGTAAAGCAAGCTAATAGTGGAAAATGAAAATCTGTATGAAAATTATCTTTCTTAAGGAAACAACGAGATCGCTTTCGCTTATTCCATAAATTATACACCAAAAACTTCGAAAATAAGTTCATCGTGCGATTTATTTGTGACGAAAACAAAACAAACAGAATGATGGCGATATGCTCTTATTAGCTCGTGAAGAAGGCTCTTCGGTCAATTCGCTAGTATTCCTTCCCCATTCCCGGCCGTTCATATATTCCTCCAGACCGAGTATTTACACAAATCGAGAAACAGTTCAAATGACATGACAACATTATTAATCCTGATGACTACTACAAAGTATAGAATAATCAAGGTAAGGATCACTTTCATGGAAATGAAATAAAGTTATTCGATTGGATTGGAAGGCGGAGCACTTTCAATGCAAGAAGTTACCGAGAAACCAGCATTTCAAATACATGAAAGCAGAACACCTTTACATTACGAAAGCAAAGCCTAACAGGACACACTTTTTAATTCATGGATAGCTATCATATAGATGTGATATTGGAACGAACTCCTTTAAAAAGGAGAAATCAGCAACTTCTATCGAATCCAAGGAGCTTTCTATAGGAGTACCTGTGAATATTAAAAACAAACTGGACGACTATAAAAACATTATGGTCCCGGTTGGAAATCTTTGAAACTGACGAAATTGGATTTTTATAAAAAGGTAAGGACTGTTTTGGTTTAACATCATACCTTTGATAGATAGAGTCTGGCATTCTGCCCTTTTGACAAAACTTAAAGCAATTGGTCTCTCTCCTCCTCTTCTACTATGTATTGAAAGTTTTTTAACTAATCACCAAAATACGGGTTGTATTAGATGGTGTTACGTCTATACCTCATTCAATAAATGCTCCGCTATCACTCCGTCGCTTTTTTTAATTTTCATTAATGATCTATTTTCCCTTACTTTCAATTCCATCCATAGTTTCGCTGATTACAGTACCCTTCATTTCGTTTACTCCTTTGGCAGACTCCAGAAGGAATGCCGCATGTGTTAAACGAGATTGCATGATTAGCTTGAATAACGATCTTGACAAGCGAGGATAATTGGGGTAAAGTGAATCGCGTCTAATTCAATGCATCTAGCATTCAAAGTTGTCTTATCTCATTAAAACACTTAACCACTTCCGTTTCTTTTGATATAGCATTAATTTCTGATTCCCTATCACTAAGCATTCTTGAGTAAGTTAAGCTGGACAAATATCATCTTCTTTGTTACCAAAAAAGCATCCAAATGCCTTGGATTTCTGAAAAGGTGTAAAAAATATTTCAGCTCCTCTGCAAGTCCTACACCAGACCTAGAATTGAGATACAATTCCCATATATGGGCCGGGGCTGGTTGCACAGCCCTAGCTTCATTAGATATTGTCCAGATGAGAGCTTTCAAGCTTAGTTGTCATATCGAATCGCTCGAGCACCGCCGCAATGTTGGATGCTTTCCGCTCCTTTATCGCTACATGCATGATCAATGTTCTTATGAAATATCCAGTCTGATCCCTTGTCAAATAATTTCTGCACGCAGTACTCACTCTGCAAACAGTGCACCACCTTTTACATTTCAAATTACATTCGGCCATACGGTAAAAATCAGTAAAATTACGTGATGCTTTTTATACCGAATTTTACGAATGTGGAATAGTCTACCATCTTCTATCTTTCCTTCAGAATACACTCTGCGAAAGTTTAAAAGCGATATTCATCAGTATCACCGCCACTTTCGTCATATTCCCTAATCCTTTCCCTATTTCTTCATGTCATTCTGTGCTTTTCATCATAGGGTATCCCCTGAGTTTGGCTTAAAAAGAAGATACCTCTACATATACCTCATTTTCTATTATTATTAACTTTATTGTAATTTTTTAGGTATGGTGTATGAATGCAATACGGGCAGAATGTCGTGAGGAACCCATGTACGAAACGTAGAAGGACGGCACAGGATTAATGCTCTGAACTCTCACAACATCGCTGAATGTTTTTCATTTTTTGCATTGCATTTTTTTTTAACTTTTTTTTATATATTTTTTCAATGTTATTATTGAAATAAATTTTTATTTGAAACCCGCGTTGTTTGTGTTTTGTATACTTTTAATAAAGATACTGAAATTGACTTATCTACCAAATTTGAATAATTTTTAAAAGACTTTTTCTTTTAAATATATTCGTAATTTCAAACTTTCACTAGTAGTAATTATTTACAAAAACAAAGTAAGCTATACGATGACGTATTATCAACACATAAGTTTTTCTTGTTCTTTTTTAACTCGAAACCCTGAAGATGGGGAAGGTGAACTTTTGATTCTATCAACCTACACATATATGTATATTAAAAAAAAATTTCGTTCATAAATCACAATTGTTTGCAAACTTTTGAGCGGCAATGTACACCATATTGAGAAACAAACAACACAAGATGTTATGATACATCTTAATGTTTATATACATACCTGTGTCATTCAATTCTGTAGCAATATCGTCCCAAGCTTTTCTCGTGGCATCTTTATGGCCATATTTATCGAGCGTTTGGTCATAGATAACAGGAAAATTTTTCACGAGTTGCACAAATTTTATGTTAAATTCTGGGTCGTTCTGCATTATCCTCAAAAATTAAACACTGTTTTTTTGTACGCTCTTTAAAAAGAGAAAAAGTACTCAATAGAAATAGATGCACACAAAATGACTCTAGCACCACTGGAAGTAAGACAATTTGCTACTGAAAAGCTCTACACATTTTTGATGGATGAAGCAAAGCTGTTGCTTTGCTATAGCGCAAGCGAATGCTCCGCTCAGAGATAGATTGTATACATATAAAAACACATATATATGAAAGGTTGTTATGCACATGCATACAATACGACGCAGACGGCAGAGCATATAGCAATGGGCAGCATAAGATAGCTGCTGCTATGTGGCAATTGGTATTGTTCGGTTCGTTTAGCTTCACGAGGTAAACCTATGTGGGTGTTGTGTGTTTTAGGTTGTTGGTAGTTGTATTTTTGAATAATACTTTTTTTTTGCACAAAGAAGTGCTGTAATTAATATTTTTCTGCTGTTGATCGGTTGAGGAATTACAAAAGTACACGAAATAATATCTACTTCTTGCCAAAAATGAAATACAGTTACAGCTAAGTGTTGTAATGTGTTAAAGGGATACATAATCGCAGATACAAGCAGCACTTCGATTTTGCTATGACCTAATATTGAAATCCAGAATATGTTGCGGAAATATTTTTTTCTGTTATCAGGTCACATGTTGCATCCTATACTGATGGTGAGATTCAAGGAAATGTTTAAATGTATTTCACAGTAATTATGGACTGCATAACGGTGCTTGCACATTGGCGATGGGATGGTTGCCTAGAATGTTACCTATTTAGTAGCTGGTAAATGATAAATGCAGGGACCGAATCAGTTATGACTTTTTACGAAAAAAGTCAACTTTACTTGTTATTTCTGACCGCTAATAATTCGAAGCTAAAGAAACTTATTTGGAAAGGCTTTTTATTTTATCTGGCAAAAATAAAAAGCTAGCTTGGCTTTTTATATTTTCTGGTAAAACTTCTTGGCTAGAAAAAATAAAAAGCCGGACTCGCTTTTTATATGTATACCGGAAAAAAGTATCAAGCCGTTGCGCTTGCTTTTCTAGCTTCTCAACTATTACCGGCCAGGATTAAACAAAACAAAACAATTATCTAAGTTGCCATTATAAATTTTGAAGTCACACAATTCATTCCTATGCTACAGTTGGCGGGAAGCTGTCATAAAACAATGACGTTGACTAAAGAGCAGCAAGTGTACATTTTTGAATTACTCAAAAAACAATTCAGTTTTTCTGTGATACAAAAGATGTGTAAAAATAAAACTTTTCGTCTTTCAAAGGCAACAATATCTGAGTATAAAAATAACGGGTTACCAGCTCTACGATCGCAAGAACGCAAAGTTGGTAGTGGAACAAAATCGAGCCTAACAAAATCGCAAATTGACAGGTTACGAAAAATTACGTCAAAATATAATCCTCCAACACAAAAACATCTCGCAAAGCATTTTAATGTGTCTAAGAGAATTATTCAATACACCCTAAAAAGTATTTTGATATTAAAATTACTAAAAAAACCGAAAGGTCACAATCTTTCCGAAAATACTATTCAAAAAAGACATGAACGTTCTCGTGGTCAATACAACTTGCTAAAGTGTGTAATAAGTGGAAAAATTATGTGACGGTCGAAGAAGCTTGGTTTCACTACGAATGCCGACGGTCAGCGAAAAGTTTACTATAATGAGAAATGTTAAAAACTGTTTATTACAAACTATGAAGAGTTTATATCCCGAAAATGATTGGATATTTCATCAGGATTCGGCTCCATCGCATACGTCAAAGAAGACATTGGATTTCGTGACAACAAAAGGAGTACGTTTTATTCCACCCAATATTTGGACTCCTTCATCACCGGACCTATGTGATTATTTTTTATGGGGATATGCAAAAAAGCAAATCAATAAGAAGAAAGTTGAAAATAAATATAAACCAATTGAAAAACCTGTTATTACGAGAGATCAAATTGATTCCTTTAGAAATGATACAAAGAGCGTTAAAACGTGGGTGCGCTTATGCCTCAACTCAAAGTATACTGCAATAAAGGTTTACATATTAAATAAAATTAATTTTCAAACCTCTGAATCTTTTATTTTGTTACTGTTTGAATTCGTTCGGGTTTTTTATGTACCTACTTGTAAATTAAGCGTTTTTGGTAAAAATTCATAACTGATTCGGTTCTTGAAAATAAGAAGCTAGCTTAGCTTTTTATACGTCCGGCTTCAAAACCTTTTACTTCCAGCTGGAAAAAATAAAAAGTCAAGCTGGCTTTTTATTTTTTTCGGAAAAAATTAAAACAAGATTTTTGCTCCAATGATAAAATCATGCGAAATAGAATAAACTAATAATTTTACTAATAAAAATGTTTATCTCATATTTTTAAGAAAAACACAACTTTAATGTTTTATGGGCCAAATTTTTCGGGCGAAATTTTTTTTCAGCTAATAAAACAAAAAAGGTGTGTTGTGTGTAGTTTATTCTATTTCCCATGATTTTATTAATCATTGGAGCAAAAATCTTGGTTTTTTTTTTAAAGTGGAATAAACTGAGTTTTTCGGTTTATATTTTTTCGGTTCTTGTGTTTGATATGAAAGTGCCTTTAAGCACCCACGATCGAGGACGTGAGAGTAGGCATGAATTGCAGTTTTTAGATCCTTGCTTTCAAATTAAAATAAAAGGAATTAAGGAAATGTTCATAGTCAGCTTGCAATGTATATCTACCTACTTCAATTTTATACACTCTGTTTCAATCAATTACCGCCTTGATTGAACAAATTTGAAATTTTCTGTTTTTCGAAAACGAAGGGAATGATAAATGGTTTTCAGAGTGTGGAGAGATACTCAAGAGTGTTCTAACGTACTGGGTAAGTTGTCTAGTAATAACATGGCATTTGAGCTCTATAAATGAAATTTCAAAGAACTTGCAAAATATGAGAATGGAAAATTTCAAATTCGCTTATAGAAGAGTGTATATTATGAAATAGAGTGTAATTATTCGACGCCTTCATGAAACTGAGAAATAGATCTTTTGAGATATAGCAATGTTAGGAGTAAACGTTTTTCGAATATCTGAGCTCATTCTTGAAAACGAAAACCGGGAATATCTTAAGTAATATAGATAAAATTCTTACAGAATATAGATTTGATTTTCCTGAGTTACATATAAGTACAACAGACCAAAATAGCCAAAAAAGTTAAATTAAAATATTAATAATTGCTCGTTTGCTTATTTTCCACCGACTGTAACTTTTTGTCGTCAAAATCATATTTCAAGGCGTCTCTGGTCTAAAGTAATGTTCTCGTATCCAACTTGAAATTCCCCTCAAGAATTTACAATTTTCTCTCGCCCGCGCGGCTTAAACATATTTGCCTGCTTACAACCGAAACCGAAGTGCTTTCTAACCGACCTACTTACATGAAATTGATGGAAGCATAAATAAAAACACCTCCAGTCGAAACAAATACAGCGTTATTCTATCATAAGAAAAATATATCCATATGAATAAAATTAACCTAATACATACTACCGGTATAGCAGTATTATTTGTAGGTCCCATAGAAGCATTTTTTCAATTGCATCCCTTTAGAACAATTTCTTATTGAGTGTAGCTAGCTAAGCTACCTACACTATAAGTTGCGAACGAGCAACAGAGATGTCTGACGTCATAGGCAGATTCCTGATGAGTCGAATGCCATACATTTTGTTGGATATTGTTCGATTGGTGATGGAAGCAAAACTGCAAACCACCTCCATCACGCAGTGGTGTCGGTTGCGATATTATACTAGATAGAGCCCAGATGTTTTCGAATGGTATACTAGCTGTGTTCTATTGCGCTATGTAAAGTACTCGATAGCACTTTCCGAATGGAACGCAAGTTTGTGTTGTGAAGAGTAAACCATAACCTCCAATTTCAGACTTGCTACCTAGAAAATTTAAGGATAAAAAATCGTTTATGTTCGGTATTTATTATATTAAAAGTTCTTATCGTATTTATTTTCATAACGATAATATGTATGATGATGAGTTAAATAATTTTGTTTGTTTTTTAAAAATATTTTCTCTCAAATTTCATCTATCTGACATTTTAATAACCACTTAGCATCCAAATCCACCTAGCGGAAAATTCTTGCGAAACTACTCAGCTCATCTACTCGTGGACAAGAGCATGAGTAGTTGTGAGCATAGATAAAACTCGAATCAGGTCGATTTCATATCATAGCGATAAAAATTTCCCTGTCACCACCAATTTTATTTACAATAGAATACAAAAATGTTTTTTTGGAAGACCCTGGTCAAGGCCACGTTCGATAAGGAGTTATTTATGCTAATAGCAAATATGGAAGTGTGAATATGTGAGGAATTTGTTAAACAGCTGAGTAATAACCGTTATTAGATGAGGCAGGACTATTTTGAAAAAAAAAATGATAGGAAATCCATCATGGCCCGCGGCATTAGACCTGATTCGTGAGACAGCAAATAGAACTTTTCCCTTACTAACATTTCGGAAGGCAAAGCCATCCCCGTTGAACTGACTCCCAATACCAATACCAATATCAACATTATTAGAATGTCCAGGCGCCGACCCATGGGTGCCAGCAGCCGATTCTGAGTGTATGAAATCACTAACTCCACCGGATCAACACCCGAACTCGTTCCAGTCTTAGATCCAATGCCTATGCTCGTAAACTTCTTCCACTTAATTGCACCATTAAAGTTATTCAGTGTAAACTCTCTGGTTTTAACTCTAATGAGGTGACCTGCCATATTACGAAGTCGTTTGAAATCTCTGTACGTCTCAGCAGTTTTCATTCTTTTCCAGACTCCATATGCAATATCACGCATCTGACAACTGAGCCTTACATTCGCTGGTGACACTTAGCTGGGTTCCGTGACTCCTTTGTGCAGCTGAACAAGTAAAGATTAGAGTGACCGAAGTAAGACCCAACTGTATGACAGGGCCTCCCGTCATCTAGCAATATTCACCAAAAATACTTAGCCCGTAATTATGTTCAATACAACGTAGAGCCAATATTGGCGCTCATCATTGCAACCAACTCGGGGCCACGAATTGGCGTCAGCTGTAACGTAATGTCTTCTTTACCAACCAATAAAATATTGAGAGACAATATATCCTGAGCCACACACTGTAGGGCTGCACCCTATGACACAATATGACGCCCGCTGTGACATGTCGTCCTCTAAATCAGAGGCCATTAGAAAGCTCCGTGGCGGGCTGAAGTTGATTTAGTTTCAGTTCACCAGTTCAAGCAGTAGTGATGATAATCCTGCTCCACTCAAAGACACTGTCTGAAAACGCGTCAATGTAAAAGCTGAAATTTTGTACACGGTGTTTTCATAGTAATAGTAAGTAAAGCTTCAAAAATCGACTAAATCGGGCAACCGCTTCTTGGTGTTGCCATATAAAAATTTAGGTTTTTTACGTAGGTATACTTTGAAACAGATCAGTCTTAGACTTTTTTTTGTACTGAAAAGTTCTTCAGAATATGATATCCAATGAAATTGTTTGTTGCAATCATTTTTACTTTCCGATGAACCGTTCTAGAAATATATGCGAAAAAACACTTCAACAATCAAACTTGCACAGAGAGGCGACATACATACATACATACGGATATTCATCTAAGATTTCATAAGAATTGGTCTTACTTAAGATAATTCTAGTTTTTTTTACTTGTTAATATCTAGTCTTCCTACTTCCTTAACTCCGCTCCCAAGAGGGCAAAAGGCCAGATCAGCACCTTTAATCCACTGCAAATGCAGGCATGTGTGTGTGTTCGGGGCGATTTGAATAACAAAAGCTTTAGAGATAGGGCAATCTTGTCGACTTTCCGATGTTAGAGGCCAGAGGAACAACAAACAGCTTTTAATTGTTTTCCATCCTTTATTATAATTCTCGTTAAATATTGTTGAGCACCCAGTACAGAGTATGGTACATCGCTTATCAGTTAGTATAAGTCATCAGCATTCAATCAATTTTTGGGTATCTCGTCAGTCAACATTCCCCGATTGTGCGATGATCAATAAAATCGAGACCCAACTGCGATGAATATTTACGAAATTAGACTTGTTTCCTTTTATATTTGTTAATTTCAGTTTAGCACTAATAAAGAGATACCTATAATTGAAGTCTATATAAGCTTTAGTTTACAGTTACTACATATTTCTTACTTATTGTGATAATTAGCCTTATTATTGAATCCGTTGGGATCGGGATCGAAAAATCTTAAAAAAGCCTTTCTTCCGGAAAATTAAACAAAGTTTTGCGAAAATTTCAAAACTTCATATCAAAGGATATCAACTAAAATTTCCCTACAAACTGTTAAAATAGTTCGGAACAAATTTCTCCTACGGAATACATCTTCACACGCCTTTGTCAAAATTCAATAGAATCAGAACAGTCTCAGAACAGCTTTTAAAATTTTTAAAAACATTTCAATAGATTTTCTTAATGAAAAGACCTTATTAAAGCCTTTTCCATTCCGATTCGAACGGATTCAATTTAATTAGGCCTATGATTGTACGAATTGATGAATGTTTTTTAGGAATCTTATAATTTCCTGTGGAGTACAAGTCAGGATTCTGGGGGAGGCCAGGCCAACCCTGGACCCTACCTAGTTAGGCAAATGGCTGGCCAGTCTCCAGATTTATGTGCCAGATGATGCACTGATGTAAATTGAGTTAAATCGCAAATTCCAGTTTCACAAGATAACAAGTAATTGAGAAATGGAAACTTTATTAACAGCGAGTCTTAAAACAACTAAATGTTTCGTTTATATAGCTAATGCATTGTCACACTATTCTTTATAGCCTGAGGCATTGATTTTGAATCAAATTGCAAATCGGATTACAAAATGGCGATGTGTAGCTTGTTTGAACATGTACACAATGTTTCTACTTTATGGATAGAAGATATAACAGAAAAACATTGAAATATTAAATCATTTACATTTCCTTTTCAAAGGGATATATATATCTGGATTTGAATACCAAAACTAAAACATAATGTACCTACAATGAGAGAAAAAATTACTACTTTGAATGTACGCATTTTTTTTTGTCTACATTCAAGATAGTAAAAAAATAATTTGAGATATGTAATATTCCCAAATATTTTGTAATCGGATTTGCCAAAAAATATGTAAAATTGCCATATTAAATAGAGTAAGAAAAAAGTTTTTCTTTAATGCGCAAATCAATTAAATAACAAATAAAATTATACTTGGAATAGTGCAAGGAAATAAGTTTTAACCATGTAATTTTCCCTCTTTAATGTGCAAATTGACAGATTTATAACGAAAATTCTAGTCTCTTAACTGCGGTCCCCAGATCCTTGTCTGCTAATTTCCTCAATTTGCAAAAAAGGAGCTACCTAGCGTATTCCTCTTACGCTTGACAGGGTTGGAGCATTTACACAGCAAGTTTTGAACACTCTCAAACCCTTTCTCGTCTATACAGCTTCTTCAGAATTCTTTGTGTGGAGCTTGCAAGCGCTCTGTACGTTGCGATTCTTTGCAAAGTTCTGTCAACTTAGAACATATCTTGGGCTATAGCTGTCTTGTAATCGCACATGTGGTTAGTTCTCTCAATCTCTGCGATTAGCCAGCTTACAGGCCTGTAGTTCTCGAATCCTTTTCGATTATTTAAGACCCGACAATTTATATTGAATGTTGTCGCTTTTTAAACTTGTAATATACATAGAATTTTCTGAATTAATTGGTATAAATGTGCCCAGCATCTCAAAGTGTGGACAAAATTACGTGATTTATATTTAATTCATATTACTTTAAATTATTTCAACTTAAGATTCCCTTATCTTTTTAATATTATATACATACCTACATTTTATTAGTAATTTACTCCAGGGTTATGTAAAATTATGGAAAAAAGTGTAACTTTTTTACTATTTAAAAAGTAGTAAATATCAATTTTTTTTCTCAGTGTACCTACATAATAAGAAAAACTAACAAATATTTTCTCGAATAGCACTGTTCTCAATTTAAAATAATGACTTTAATATCAGTTATTGTGTTATATTTTTTTAGTCATACATATTCTGGTTAAATCTTGTCAAATTTTGTGAATTTATATTAATATTAATAATAATATTCTTTGAAATTGCTTTTATCGTATAATATGGATTCCAATGTTGATGTGCATTTTATTTCTAATTTTACATTTATTTAAATTTACGATAGAAAATATACTTTCCGCATATATTAATAAAGGAAACATTTTTGAATAACCTACCTTCTCAATAATCGACACCTTTTGCCAAAATTCATTAATATTTTTTTAATTTTTTAGTAGCTCATTGCTTTCCATATTCTTCACAATCGTAATAATTATACTGAAGCGATCACCGAGGTTTCTCTGGATCTAAGTTTTAAGGCATTTTAATACTTCAAACGGAAATCTTTTGTCAAGCCAAAACGCAATCGGCGCAGCAAGCATTAGCGTGATGTTCGGTTTTATATAATAGAGAGTATAAGGTACAAGCACTGACATATATATATATAAGTGGACTGCTTAATCTCCTGTTTCATTTGGCACCAATTTTGATTTCAGAAAGTATGCTCTCACTGTCAATGCTACCAACTGTCGTAAACTGGCGCTATATTTAAATTATTTGCGATTTTACTTATATGCATGTCCGTGGGATTTACGGAATTTACCACAAAAGTATTTGGGATTATTTGTATCGTTAAATTTTAATTATGAGTCGAAGAAAGTGTTTTTTACAAGGATTTTTACAAGCAATTTCTCGTTCCTAATTGTTACAGTTCAGTGGGAAAGTATGCTCTCACGGAAAGAGACAGGAATATGAAAGTGGTGCCATTTGCTTTCATGCATTTTAGGTTCAACAAGCAGTCCATTTATATACATGTCAGTGGGTACAAGGCTTTTTCGAAGTATCATGCAGCTTGCTGCTCGGTTTGCAAAAGTTCAAATTTGAGCGACAGTTCTACCAACTTACTGGAGTAAAAAATATATATGTATATGCAAAACATAGCAACAAAATAGCTTCCATAATTAATTCGGATGCATTTTTTTTTAAAGAAAATCGAGAAAATTAAAATTATATAGACAAAACAAAAACTCGGTATTAATGTGTTTTGTTTACGTAAACAAATTTCAACTATGAAAGAGGTTTGCATTGCAAAGTTTCCTATACTGCATTTGATGCTTTCATTCACCTTAGAGTTTAGCTAAGCATCATGATGCTTATTGCGTCGGGACTTGTTATAGTTCGAGAAAATTAATAAAATCAGGGGAAATAATTCGTGCAGTTTTGTAAATTGGTACAGCTATACCTTTCGGTATCCAGATGAATATACTAAAAGTCTTCATGAGTGAGGGGTGTGCTGAGAGTGTAGGAGGGTTTTAAGGTAACTTTTTTTAGGTTTTTGCTCATATCTCGAATATCCGTACGAATAGCATAACAAAACTTTCTATATAAAACAAACTTTCTACATAAAATTTCCTACAAATTTGGTCATATTTATTTTTGCTCTACGATCAATACTTTAAGACCTACAGGGTGTGTAAAAGTTTAAACAGAGACATAAAAAATAGACGATTTAAAAATAAAAACGAAATAGGTTTTAAAATTTTATTTAAACATAAAAAGAAGCAAATCAGCTCGTCTTTATTATGTTATTCGTCGTCCTCTACATCGATCTTCTTTTTCTATGACATCTACAGCTACACCGTTTGTACATGAACTCAAGCAGCCGAAGCATACTAGACTGCATGAAATACCGGCTTTTCGACATCCGCATTTTCCAGTGTAACCACTTTTGCAGCGACAAAAAATTGAAGTCAACACGGTGTCCGGAGTTGGAGGATCAGTGGTGGTAATTGGCTCGAGGGTTCCATCAGCTCCTCGCTTTCAACTCCACAATTTAGGAGGCATTTCGTTACTCAGACCCACTTGTACTTGGTGGAATACTCTTAATGCGTGATATTTTGCTGACCCTTTAGTAGGGGGGAGAGAGGAGAGATCAGCTCTGGACTTGGTGCTGGATTTAACAAAACACGAGTATCGATGGATGTTAAGATCAAGCTGAGTGGTGGGCGCACGATATATCGCCAAAACATTGTTTCTCCTGATTTTGCTATGGCTTCCAAAGTTGATGTCGGGTCATAGAAAATGGCTGCTATATCCTTGATTATTGTTTTTTTTTCTCAAACAGCTTTACAATTCACAGTTTGCCTATCCTGTAAATTGCTGAGGCTGTGTCGCAGCCGCTAAAACTATGTAGGAAAAGAATATCACAACAAAATGATAGTTTTTGGAGTTCTTGTGACGAAAATATCTTGGTTTCCACTTTCCCTCTTCCTGTCTTGACAAGGAATATTTGCTTCTCTGGTGGTGATAGAGCCATTAGAAGAACTACTAAATCCACATCATCCCCAACAACAGCAACCACGCGATGGTTTGCGGCTTTCTCAATGGCAGTTCTTTTAATTGTGGAGTCAGCATCATTAGGAGCCACTCGTGTTTCGATTCCCTCAGCCTGCATTTTTTCTGTCAGAAGTTCAATGAGTCGGGACTTGTTTTTCGCATTTGATAGGAAATGCTCTTGTTGAACAGTGACCTTCATAGGAAAATAAAAATTTATGTCAACAGACGTTTTCGTTGCTTGTCTTCTTCTTTATTTTGATGCTTTTGTACTGTTTTTTGTGTCATCGCAGCCATCGCAGCCATCAAACACGACAATACAGTTGGGTCCGTATTGATTCTTTATGTATGTACTTTACGTACTGGTCACATATGTCGGAAGAAGTAGAGCCAAATTGCCACTTGGTGCATGACACTAGTTTTATAACCGATTGTAGTGTCGGTTGTGGGGAGAATGTCATACATAGCTGCTGTTTTAGTTTTCCCCATACTACTTTCATTAAATAGAGACGAAGGATAGGGTGCTAATTCATACTCCAAAAGCGATACCAGATCTTCATCGTCCTTCTTGGCAATTGCAATCCTTTGGATCAAATTCAATGGATCGACGGCTATAGTCTCGTCATTGATCTTGATGGCACTAAACTAAAAATGTAAGTGATGATGAACAATTACGAAAACACGACGCTGTTTTCTTAAATCGTCTATTGTTTATCTCTCTTAAAAGCTACACACCCTGTAGCTCCTAAAATATTGCTCGTTGAAAAAAAATAAATATGACCAAATTTGTTGGATATTTTATGTAGACACTTTTGTCAGAAATAATCATAAGCTATTCGTACAGATATTCGAGATATAAACAAAAACCTGAAAAAAAGGTACTTTAACCCGCCCCCCCCCTCAGCTCATCAAAACCCTCGAGGACTTTTAGTATGTTAATAATAGTAGTATAATTAGTAGGTATAATAACTGTACCAATTTACAAAACTATACGAATTATTTCCGCTGATTGCCCGTAATTGGCTTAATTTGATCGTACTATTAGGTAAATTTGAAATAAGCCGCGAGCGGCGAGCCGCATATTTCTATACTTCACTGCACAGTACCAGACAGCAATTCATATATATAAAAAATAAGAGAAATTGCTTGGGGATATTCCGGGGGTTACGATACCACTCAGCTCAATTAAAACAAAGCTACTTTGGTTGCTTGTTGTTCGAGGGAGGTAATTTTATAATTGTTTCTTTTTGATAGTTTACAGTGAGCGACAAATAAAAAGGCTTTAGGGAAAATATTTTTAAGAAATATTTTTTCGTCATTTTTTATTTCCTCTCATTTTTATTTGTTTTAATTAAATTAAATTTGAAAACCTAAGGGAAGCAATGCTTCGCTTACTTCTAAAGACGCCACGTCACTTGTAGAATATCCCAACGGGAAAATGTGGAATGCCTGACTTACAAGAAGAGGGTCCCTCTACTCGTCATCAACGATTTCGTCCAATTTCACAGTATAAGTAGGGCTTGACTAGAAAGGAAATGAAAGTAACGCAAGTGGAGCTCTAGATGATGACCAAACGAAACTGAAATAATGCATAATGTAGAGGAGCCCGGGGTTTTGTAGGCACTCCTTGGAAATGCTCAAATTAGCAAATTTTCGTGGAAGTTGTCACGGTTAAATTGCAAGAGAATTTGAACGAAAGTGCCAAATTCATTTGGGTAAAATACCAACCACAGAGGAGGTGTGTAGATTTTCCATTCTGTAAGTGGCATTTCCATGCGTTTTCAAAGATCGCCGGTAGATGGCGAAAAGTGGGTATGCAAAATTTTTATAGATTTAATTTTTTTGAATAGGTAAATGAAATTTTGTATAGATAATCTTTTAGTAAAAGCGCATCCATAAAAGAAACAAAAAATTAGATTAATCGATAATTTGCAGAGAAACATTTGGAAATCAATTTTTCAGACAGAATTTTGCCGTCGAATATTAAATTTCGCAACTTAATCAGAAGGGGTGGGAAAATATGCACAAAAAATCACAAAAAAATCATAAAAAAACTAGCAAAAGGAATTTTGCAAGTCGGATAATATTTACCCCACCTTCCTCAGAACACCCGAATTCGGGAAATGAGAAACTTTTTCCCATTGGTGTATATGAATGACCTTTTGACATTGAATTTTTTATGTTGGAATGTCATACATAGCTGCTGTTTTAGTTTTCCCCATACTACTTTCATTAAATAGAGACGAAGGATAGGGTGCTAATTCATACTCCAAAAGCGATACCAGATCTTCATCGTCCTTCTTGGCAATTGCAATCCTTTGGATCAAATTCAATGGATCGACGGCTATAGTCTCGTCATTGATCTTGATGGCACTAAACTAAAAATGTAAGTGATGATGAACAATTACGAAAACACGACGCTGTTTTCTTAAATCGTCTATTGTTTATCTCTCTTAAAAGCTACACACCCTGTAGCTCCTAAAATATTGCTCGTTGAAAAAAAATAAATATGACCAAATTTGTTGGATATTTTATGTAGACACTTTTGTCAGAAATAATCATAAGCTATTCGTACAGATATTCGAGATATAAACAAAAACCTGAAAAAAAGGTACTTTAACCCGCCCCCCCCCCCCCCTCAGCTCATCAAAACCCTCGAGGACTTTTAGTATGTTAATAATAGTAGTATAATTAGTAGGTATAATAACTGTACCAATTTACAAAACTATACGAATTATTTCCGCTGATTGCCCGTAATTGGCTTAATTTGATCGTACTATTAGGTAAATTTGAAATAAGCCGCGAGCGGCGAGCCGCATATTTCTATACTTCACTGCACAGTACCAGACAGCAATTCATATATATAAAAAATAAGAGAAATTGCTTGGGGATATTCCGGGGGTTACGATACCACTCAGCTCAATTAAAACAAAGCTACTTTGGTTGGTTGTTGTTCGAGGGAGGTAATTTTATAATTGTTTCTTTTTGATAGTTTACAGTGAGCGACAAATAAAAAGGCTTTAGGGAAAATATTTTTAAGAAATATTTTTTCGTCATTTTTTATTTCCTCTCATTTTTATTTGTTTTAATTAAATTAAATTTGAAAACCTAAGGGAAGCAATGCTTCGCTTACTTCTAAAGACGCCACGTCACTTGTAGAATATCCCAACGGGAAAATGTGGAATGCCTGACTTACAAGAAGAGGGTCCCTCTACTCGTCATCAACGATTTCGTCCAATTTCACAGTATAAGTAGGGCTTGACTAGAAAGGAAATGAAAGTAACGCAAGTGGAGCTCTAGATGATGACCAAACGAAACTGAAATAATGCATAATGTAGAGGAGCCCGGGGTTTTGTAGGCACTCCTTGGAAATGCTCAAATTAGCAAATTTTCGTGGAAGTTGTCACGGTTAAATTGCAAGAGAATTTGAACGAAAGTGCCAAATTCATTTGGGTAAAATACCAACCACAGAGGAGGTGTGTAGATTTTCCATTCTGTAAGTGGCATTTCCATGCGTTTTCAAAGATCGCCGGTAGATGGCGAAAAGTGGGTATGCAAAATTTTTATAGATTTAATTTTTTTGAATAGGTAAATGAAATTTTGTATAGATAATCTTTTAGTAAAAGCGCATCCATAAAAGAAACAAAAAATTAGATTAATCGATAATTTGCAGAGAAACATTTGGAAATCAATTTTTCAGACAGAATTTTGCCGTCGAATATTAAATTTCGCAACTTAATCAGAAGGGGTGGGAAAATATGCACAAAAAATCACAAAAAAATCATAAAAAAACTAGCAAAAGGAATTTTGCAAGTCGGATAATATTTACCCCACCTCCCTCAGAACACCCGAATTCGGGAAATGAGAAACTTTTTCCCAGTGGTGTATATGAATGACCTTTTGACATTGAATTTTTTATCCGATTGTGATGAGATTGTGTACGAATATCCTACACAGATGGTAGAATATAAAATAAATACCCGCTCCCCTGGAATTTTTTTTTTTTTTTATTTATATATTTTATTATAATAATACAAAGGTAACGCACTACGGGTTATCACTCTGTAACCCGCTGCCGTACGAATGTCGTAATAGTTTTACAAAATCATAAAAAACTCACAATGAACTTAGCAAAAAGAATTTTGAAAATCGGTTGGAATTTTGCCCAGAGATAAAGGCGGTAGCTTTACAGTATATGCTGCTAATTAACGTAAGTTGAAAGTCATTAGCAAACCTGGCAATTTTATTTTGGAAAATGCACCTAAACTAATTGGGGTAATGATTTCTGGTTTTCTGTATATGAAAGATAACAGGTTATAGATAATTGTAACGACAAGATGGCTTAAATGTTGCGAATATACCCGCAAGATGGTAATTATCAAAGTTTTCCGAAAAGTGTTAATTTTAAACCCGGGTTCACCTACATTATGCATTATTTCGGTTTCGTTTGGCTATCTGGAGTTCCCACTTGCGTCACTTTCATTTCTAGTCAAGCTCAACATATACTGTGAATTTGGACGAAATCGGTGATGACGAGTAAGGACCCTCTCCTTGTTAGATAAGTTTTAGTGTAAACATTACTTGAAATTCATTAGTAATGAGTACATCAACGTACCTTACGTTGAACTGGTTTAGGCAGGCATGCGTAATGTATTGATGCGTCGTACTTTTTATTATGCACCTTTGTGCGGCTACATTTGCAGAAGCTAATTCGTCGAGGGAGTAGGGAAAATGCGGTGCAGATGGAATATATTTTAATCTGTGCATTATTTTAGAAGAAGAAGTTGATTATTTTCATTTATGTAAGTACGAAATACTAATAAGTGAAGATGCGTTTATTTTCCATATACCTCGTGTAAATCCATATGACAAGTTTTTGTCACATCGCCAATGAGCTGAAGGGTCTCTTTTTGACAATATCCAACGAAGCTACGGCTCTACGACTAACCCCGGGCTACATATGGAAATTGTATTCCATTCTAGGTCTGATGTAGGACTTGTAGAGGAGCGCTTGAATCGATTCGCTGAAATATTTCTTACACCTTTTCAGAAATTCAAGATATTTCGTTGCTTATTTGGCAACAGAGAAGTTGTGATCTGTTCAGCTTAACATACTGCAAATATTAATGTCAAGAATGCATAAAGACGTCAAGATTGTCAAGCAGTGCTTCATCAAAAGAAACGGGAGTGGAAAAATTATGATCTTGTTTTAAAGATATCGGACAGCTTTGGAACTTAGATGTATTGAATTCGATGCGATTCGGTTTCCTCCAAGCGAGGATATTATCACGGTGGTTATTCACGGATCTAATCATGCAATTTAGTTTTTGACAGATGTGACATTTCCTCTGTAATTCCCGAGGGTGTCAAGGGAGTAAACGAAACCAAGGGTACCGTCATCGGCAAAACAATGGATGGGATTGAAAGTACGGGAAAGCAGATCATTAATGAAAATTGAAAAGAGAGATGGAGAGATAGCAGAGCCCTGAGGCACCCCGGCATTTATTGGCTGAGATTAAGATGTAGTGCCATCTAATATAATCCGTTTTAATCAACCAGATAAATCACTTTACATTCATAATAGAAGAGGACGAGAGAAGCCAAGTGCTTTAAGTTTGGCTAAAAGGGCTGAACTCCAGACACTATGATAGGCCTTTGAAATATCTAGGGCAACGATTTTGAACTCACCAAAGTTGAGAAGACTAAGGCTTCAACGTTCCATAAGAAAAGTCAGAAAAAGAAAAGCGCATAAGATTAGTTTCTAGATACTTCATTAATTTGGAGTTAATGATAGATTTAAAAGCCATTTTAAGAATCGAAGTGATTGTAATTGGTCGATAATTTGAGGGATCACTAGCCTTTCTTTTCTTGGTAATAGGTTGACCGTGAGGTAGTTTTCAAGCAAATGGAAATTTTCTTATCGAATAAGATAAGTAGAATAGTTTTCGCAGAGCTTTAGACAAGAACGAGGCACAGGTTTTATTTAAGGGGTCTTGAAACTATCAGGACCTGCAGCTATGGAGACGTTGAGGACCTCGAACATATCTCTCGCATGGATGTGTATTGGCTCTTGTACACAAGGAGATGTAAGGTGGGTGAAAAAGGAGAATTTGAAGTGAATCTAACAGTCTAAATAATAGTTTTATTCAGGGAGTCAATAATCACTTCATTGTAAAGTAGTGAAGGAATAGAGGAACTGTTGAATTTGATCCTGATAGTTTTGACCTGGGACCAGAAACCTTTGTTGCCTTTGCGTCTTGCCAATATTCTAACGTTCTGGTCAAAAAGAAATTTTTCTGTTTCGATAGTGTTTCAGTTCTGGACATGGATGCAATTGATAGGTGGAAAAGCAGACTATTTCGCTTTTATTGCTTGGTTGTACTTATCGTTAAGCCAAAAGCGAATTTGCGCTTCTTAAGATCTGCTGTTTAAATCCTGAATGTATTCGCGCGTACCCAAGACTTAGAATAGTACTAAATTCAAATGTGTATTCATCAACATTCCTTGAAGCAACACAGACCGACCAATCAAATTCTCTAAGATACTGATTGAGACATTCCCAATCTGCAGATTTATTTTGTTTTTATTTAAGGTTTGGGCTAAGTATTCTATAAAAACTATTACATTTTACTAAATAAAAAAAAAAATATTTTTTAAAATTAATCTCTTGCTTTAAATGTAATAACACTCACTACAACAATACGCAATGACTTCTTCGTCGTTGTGTATAGCTTCGCTGAATTTCTTCAATAACGAGATATAAGAAGCCGTCTTTACATCGAAGGCTTATCAAAGACTTTTTGGCAGCTATTTTCAATTAAAACAAACCTTCAAACAACTCTACCAAAGCAACGCTCATGTACAGGTATCCGCGCTTCCTGTTTTCGCTATAAGCTTCAACAACGATGACCGAAGGCCAAGGTGCTAGCTAGGACCTGTGTTCCTAAATGTATCATATTGAACGCTTCCAGAAATTGTTACGTTTTTTACAAAAGTGCAGTAGAATCGATGTAAATCATTTTGTTAGGAAAAATTTAGAAGATCTACTACAATTTTTTTTCAATGGGCTGCAGAGGGGGCGCGCCCCCCGTGCTACCTAGCTGGATCCGCCCCTGTCCATAATGGTTCCGTACATTTTTTTGAAATGGCACAATGAATGCTTCCATTGAATTTGAATTAATTTATTATTCTTTTCACCATTCAAATGAATGCTTCTTTTCATCTTCCACAGAATTAATAAGGAAGGCTTTCTTTCACCTTACAGGTCTTTCAGAGGTAAGGTGTGCAAGTGAATATGTATATAGCCATAGGATATCAATGCATTAAAAGAAATGAACTGGGTTTCTGATCTCTGAGCGTATTGCTTCCATATCTTTCATAGAATGTTTTCCGAGGGCATCCGAGATGCTCTTGTTTCGCTCTGGGATGGCATTTATGTTGATACTTGTTTTCTGCTAGTAGTATATTTTGCGCTGTTTTCGAGGAAAGTACCTAATAGTTGCGGATTTTGGTAAAATGTTTGAAAGCGAAGACAATTTGTTTTTCTTTTTAAAGTATTGCATTAAAATGAACGTTAGTAATATCCTCACGGCAATGTACCGTACATGAGATAAATAGAGAGAGATGGCAATTTGAAAAAAATCATGATTTCTATAAGAAATTGAGAGCTCAGTCAGACATAATTCTCAATTACCTCCAAATGCTGCCGGACACATTCGATTACACCGGTCAACACAAATTACGAGTCTGAGTTCAGCGTACTCGATTTTTATTTCTTCTACATTACGAATTAAAGAAAAAATAGTCTTACCCGAAAAAGTCTGCTTTTGTAGCTATAAGAATGAAATTACGGATTTCAAGAAAATTTACTTTTTTCATCTCTTTATTGTATGTAAAAATAAAACAACCTTTCTCCCATCTTTCTCTCATTGTATGGACTCTGATAACGACTTTCAATTGCAATCATATCTTGATGAAAACATTCACCTTGGTTTTCCAAATAGCCACTCATCCTTGAATTGGTCCAAGTGAGCATGTAACATATGCAGTTTAGAAATTCTGCAACCCATGAGTATAAACCCACCAAGCATAGTTAAAATATGTAAGCTCATTCTAATTACCAGCTCTTTTGTTTCCGGGAAAACCATGAACCACACCTTTAACGCTGTCCCAGACTTACCTTTCGTGGATGTTAAGTAGCTGTGAAAATTCCTTACTGGCCCTTTATTTTCTTTATTTGTGATTGTGGTCCGACGAGAATACCGGCTTTTCTTTGTCTTCAGACAACTCAGGGAAAATTTATTTTTAAATATTGGAAACCATCACAATTTTGCCGAAGAGTTTTAATGAATTGCTTCATAAGACTTAATTTTATATCCAATTGAGGCATTAAATTCATGTTTAACCTCTACAATTGCATCCCATCTAAATTATGTTTTCCTATCTCGAACTCGGTCTGCTTAGGCCATGAGAGCTGTTGGTAATACTCTTTATTTGCTCTATTGTAGCCCAGATTAGCATATGATCTTGCAAAAATTCCCGTCAGCAATTTTATTGCTCTAACCTTTTGGGCGGGTAGTCTAAATTTAAAATAGAGACCATTTTCCACCGGTTGGTTAGCCGCCATTTTGAATTTAAGAGCGAATTGTTTTTGCTCAATATCTCGGCCGTTTTCAACTTTTCAACAAAAATGGTAAGCACTTAAGTTGTTTTAAATTTGATTCTCTACAACTTTAGTTCTTACCATATTTATCGTGCGATCGATATTTTTCGAATTAAGCAGAAAAAAGTTAGTAAAGTATAATTACCGAATTATTTCGTTTATTATTAATTATTATAATTTCCTGATATCTCACGCGACCCGTATACAATAAGTTTTTCCAGCAGGTGCGATGATACCGTGTTTCAACAACCGTTAGATCAACGTTCTCGATGCGTATTATTATTTATTTAAATCGTTCAAAATAGCATCCCGGAATTCACGGTTTCGAACCACCGAAATGTGACGCTACATGGAACGCCTTTTTTCCATCACTGGATTGACGTTTTCTTTACATATGAAGCAACAGTTTTTGAAATGGAATGTTGTTAATACCTGCATTTCAACTGGTGATGACGTTCTTGATGATGATGATGATAACCGAGATGTGTCGGTGCCTTCGCTAGATTTTTTGACACTCTGGGTGCATGACAACGCTGTCAAAAGTTTCGAGCATACACTTGTGTTAATATTCACCGCGAATAATGCGTGCTGATAAAAGTGACTGAACACCATGTTTTTTACTGTATTATTTTCGCTTGTAGCTTCTCCACACACAAAGCAATTCTCGAATGTATACTGCAGGTCCACTCTTGCTCATTGCCCACCTGACATTGAAGTCAGCGCCTGGGGTACCCTGGTCGCTTGAATCCCGTTAGGCTTGTCATAGGCGTAGGACCATAAATATTGGTTCTAGGAAAAAAGTCGTAGAGATTAAAATTGTAGGAAATGTAATTCTATACAACTTTGTTCCGGTACATTTATATCATAAAATTAATAATAAACGAGATAATTATATAATTATACTTTACCACTTTTTTCCAGCTTAATTCGAAAAATATCGATCGGACGATAAAAGTTACAATTTTGTTACCTTACCGTTTTTGTTGAAAAGTTGAAAATGGCCGAGATATTGATCAAAAATAATTCGCCCTTAAATTCAAGATGGTGGCTAACGCACTGGCGGAATTTGGGCGCCATTTTGAATTTAGACTACCAGTGAAGTGACTCCCCTAAAGCATGGAGTAATAAAACTTCTGACGGGAATTTTTGCAAGGTAAAGCCTTTTTTTTACTAACCCGCCTTGCATTCCCATAAGAAAGCTAAACATCTTTTAATTCCCTATCACTGGCCTCCTTATACTTTAAACCTCGCAAATATAGCAGAATGAGTCTACATTGTGTTTGCAACTTCTTGAGGATTTAAATCTACTGTCACATAAAATGTTTTGTATCGCTGCAATGTGCATCCGCGCACAAAGTACGAGCACGTAAAAGGAATTAGTTTAATATAAGAAAATACTAGAAGTTTTCAAAATGTGTTTTATTCTACCTTGATTTCAAGGCGCATCGATAACATAAAAACTATCCGATCCATTTTCCATTGCGGAAATTTATTCAGACAAGTCAAATGCCAGTACGTTGCCAGATGAACTATAAAATAATAAAACGTTTCTTACAACTAACTTATTTGGACACACGACGGCAGAGCCGCTGCGGTCCTGTCGTGCATATCGAATATGTAGAAACAAATCACCCGATGGCACACATGACGACAACGGCACCAACACGGCAGTATAGAATTATAGGAATTTTAGGGGGGCGGCGTCGATTCCAAAAGCAAAGTTTTTGAAAAATAAATGATGGTTTTAAGTATTTTTCGATATATAGAATTAGAAAATGGTCATTAAAAAAAGGAGTAAATTTTTTTTTTTTTATTTTGTTGACCTGTTTTATACAGGGTGTCCCAGAAGTCGACGTCAAGCCAGAATCGGTTGATAGGCCAAATCATAATAGTTACCAGAAAAATATAAAAAAAATCTAAGTCATGGCTTTTTTAAATTATAGGAATATATTTTTTCTTCTTTTTTTCGAGAAAACGGACACCCTGTGATGGTTTTTTAGCTCCTGTTGCTACAAATCTTTACTTTTTTCAATTTTATTTTTCTTGTGTAATCCCGAATAGTGCTTATTCTAAGCCAACTGCTTCAGCTTGAAAGAAAATGTCACATTTTGCCGAACCAAGAATATAAAATTAATGCTTCACCCAACTTTAACTGACTGTAATGAAAAAAAAATATACCACGCCAAGAATATAAAATTAATGCTTCACCCAACTTTAACTGACTGTAATGAAAAAAAAATATACCACGCCAGTTTGGCAGGTAACTTTAAAAGTTGACTCATTTAATAAGGATTCTAAAAAGGTATAACACTTGCTACATTATTTCTTAGATTACGGGAAAAAAACTTTTCTTCACGAAACCCAGTTTCGAAAAATTTGTTTTTACCTACTAAAAATAATTCTAGTGTACCCAAAGCTTGCCATAAGACCGTCACTTTAAGATTTTAATTTGAGTGAGATGGAGAGTCATTCCATGAAGTGTGAGTGAGACAGATAGTGATGCATTCGAGACAGAAAGTTTAACTTTTTGTTAAATTTTCGGAAAATTTTTCCTTAAATTTAAAATTAAACTCCAATTATTTGGATGAATTCCCCATAAATCAAGTGCATGTTGGCAAGAAAAGGTCGTCGTAAAGAGATCGAAACTGTCCAAATCCAAATCACTGGCAAACAAGTCCAATAAACGAAGCTAAAAGTCGTAAGTACGAAATATCACCAACGAATACGAAAAAATGCGTAGTAAATGTATTGCGTGTGACTGACTTATAACAATGGACTGAGCGATTTGCTATTTCATCTGGCACAAATATTGTGTTTCTGTATATCACCATTAAAGCACCCTTTAAAACGTTTACTACATAAAAAACATGTAAAACTCAACCAATCAGATGAAATTTTACACCCGAAAATCGAATTAAAGTAAAAAATATATTTTCTTGACCCTAAATGATATTTTAATCGCTTATAAGGAATTAAGCGCATTCCGACTTTAATTTTCAGAAGTTATTTTAACAAAATCCTGATTGCTACCTGGTCAAGAGAGACGGAGTATGGTAAACACTATCTTTACCTTATTCTTTCTGCCGTGATTGCATCTACAGCCAACATAAAAACATCAAATGGTATAAGAAAACGTTCTGTAAGCGATATTTTGTGTTGGTACCTCAAACTCTGCCATAGGGCGAAAGAGAAAACTGTAAAACTTGTGCCATTTTTTCCTATAGGAAAATGGCAATACGCTCATCCCATTGTTAGAAGTCAGTGGTGTCAATATTCATAAAGTGGCGTCACTATCAGTCTCGCTCACACTTTTTAAAATGATTTTCTCCGTATCTGACTCATTAGCGTCACTATATGTCTCACTCACACTTCATGGGACGACTCTCCGTCTCAGTCAAACTAGAATCTTAAAGTTACGGTCTTATGGCAAGCTTTGGGTATACTAGAATCATTTTTAGTAGGTGAAATGAAATTTTTGGAAACTGGGTTTCTTGAAGAAAATTTTTTTTCCCCGTAATCTAAGAAATATTGTAGCAAGTGTTATACCATTTTAGAATCCTTATTAAATGCGTCAACTTCCAAATTTACTTGCCAAACTGGCGTAGTACATTTTTTTTCATTACAGTCAGTTAAAGTAAGTATTAATTTTCTATTCTTAGAATTGGCTTAGAATTTAAAGCAACAGGTTACATAAGCACTATTCGGGATTACATAAGAAAAATAAAATTGAAAACAAGTAAAGATTTGTAGCAACAGGAGCTAAAAAACCATCACAGGGTGTACATTTTCTCGAAAAAAAAGAAATGCGTATAATTTAAAAAATACATGACTTAGATTTTTTTCAATATTTCTCTGGTAACTATTATGATTCATCCTATCATCTGATTCGGGCTTGACGTCGACTTCTGGGACACCCTGTATGTTAAAAATTTTTTCACCGGCTTTGGGAAAATATTGGAGAAGTTGTGATGAGCAGGCAATAATGGCAGGAGAACGTCTTGTTATCATTTTCATTTAATTTTATTAGACATACAAGAATAATCTCTATTAAAAATTTCAGATATATGGCGACAGGCGCTTCATTTACGCATTTAAGTAGTTTTAAATTTCGAATCAACATATCAAAAGTTGCAAACATCGTAAAAGAAACTACACTGTAAAAAATGTGCAAAATTGTTGCCACAAAGCTCAGGTAGTTTTCCGTAAAACGTAAGGCTTTGTGGCAACAATTGTGCACATTTTTTACAGTATTTGTTCAAGAAGGAACTTTTTTTGGATTCTTCGGTATATAGCAGAAGCTAAAAAATGTTTTTAATTTGTTATTTCATTACACAACTCATTATATTTTGGGTGACAAGTTTCAAGTCGTGGTTTGACTCATCAACAGGTCCCAAATAGCGAAATTGAGTGACTTGAAACACAAATGAATGAATATAAGTTTAACCCGGTAAAAAATCCTATAGAGTAATCTCTATCTTTATTTTTTACAGTGTATTTATTAAAATTTCAGCTGTCAGACTTTGCTTTCTTTGAGTACTTACCTTGAAAATTTTAAATTTTATCCACAAATGTAATATAATTTCAAAATTGAATTAAATGTAAAATGTAAAGGGCAACTGTGGATAACTTTTGTGATATATGTAGGTACTTATTAAGTGAAGGGAGAAATTACTTTCTATTTTTTAAGTGCGGATTTAGAAGCAGGCTTTTTTAAAAAGATTTTTTTTATATTTTCTACTTCTTTTGATTAGAGTATAAATTTTAAGAGTATCAGTTTTGATTCACTAGAATTAAGTAGAAATCCGTTTCCATTTCATAAGTTCTATTTAAGTCACTAATTACTCGTTCAATGCATTCCTTCAGAAGTCCTATAGGCCTATTTAGATATATTTGTACGTATATTTGAAAAGGTAACTTGTACCTAAATAAACTGTAAAACAATGGATCCAAACTCTGGTACAAATATTTTATTACCAATCTTAACAACTTCGGATCTATCTTAGAAAACATTTTTTACTAGAGTGATTCGTTGAAATTAAAAGCGGTGGGAATTTACTCAGAAAAATCTCGTGTTTAACATAATCAAAAGCTTTACAGAAATTCAACAGAAAAAAAAATAAAAAAAAAAATCTTATTAAATGCAAGTTAAATCAATAGACTGTTTCACAGTTATGCTGAGGTTTAAAACCTAATTGCAACTTCGTTAAAAGCGTGTTATCATCTAAACAGTACACGAGATGGTTGTACAAAAGCTTTTCGAAAATCTTGCCCAGAAAACAGACAAGACTGATTGGTCAGTAATCAGCAAGTGCTTCAGACAATTGTTTTTTCGGTACTGGAAGAACCGTAGCTACTTTCCAGCTGGAAGGGTAATTAGAATACGTAATTGTAATATGAAGGATATAGGAATGGATAAGAGCAAGAGAAATTTAATTTAACGAGGAGGTAAGTTCTCTATACTATGGACTACTCGCATCAGATTTATTAGTTTAGTAGACAGCTTTGAGAATCTTGCAAACTTACATTGCGGAAGCTACAATTATTAGAGTACTGATCCCTGAATGAATTCAATGGTTGCTCTAATACCAGAATCAACATTCGTCTAGTAAGTTGAATGAGACGAAGACTTAGATTCCGACAGATACTTTGAACTTGATAACTGACATAAATTCAGTCACTATGCAATTAACGGCATTGAGCAATCGACTGTGTTACTCTAAAAATTAAGAGAAGGTACTTCTACTTCTTCTACTACACTCGAGGGAAAAATTTTAAATTTTTATTCATAGGAAAACTTAGTACTTAATTGATGGGGCCATTTCCAAAACTCTCCTTGTCCATTTTTTTTGAAAGAAAAAAAAAAAAAAAGTTAAACAATGCTTTCGTGTTGCCTTGAATAGTTTGGAAGGACATTCTGTCTCCAAAGCTCACATTTTCCCTCTAAAATTTCATCTTGAATTGTAAATCTTTTCAAAACTTGCCTTATCTACCTCAGTGACTGCCCCAAAAGTCTCCTTGTTTAATTTATTAGTTAATAATTTTTTTTTATTTATTTCTTATTATCATTATTATAATTATTTAATTATCATTTGGAGCTACTGCGTTTATTTAGAAGCTTGTGTTTTTATCATATTTGTGTCATTATCTCAAAAAACGTATTAGAACAGATAAGAAGAGTTTTGGAAATGGTCTACAATTAATCTCTCAACACGCTTTTCGCTGGTCATCATCTTTATACTATTCATATGAAGATATGAGAGATTACTTCAAAAATGAAATATTTCTCACTTTGCTCCGTTTAATTGAAATGACCCAATTTAGATACATTCTGAATTTTAAAATTCGAAAAAGGATTTTAAATTATAATTTCTAACTTTTTTTTTTTATCACAAAGCAGTTTTATTGTTGGCAACACTGAACAGATGAATACCCAAAGGTATATAATTTTTTTCAGAAAACACTTTAGAAAATGTGTGGAAAATTTAAATATGTTGCCAGGCACTATATAAATGCAATGTTCTACATATATAATCTGTATATGTGTATGTGTATATACATGTAGGTACCATGTACAACATTTGGTTTACCAAAATAGGTCATCGTCGCAGCGCATAGGTTTTGTGCTGTATCTGATAGGGTGAGGCGGGTAAACTTCAGATACTGAGAATATTACGAAGAGGATCTCCAACTATCCTTTGCATAAGTATCTTAATTTAGTTTTGCAACACCCTCTAGGGATTCTAGTTTTCTATAAAATAATGAAAAACAAAAACCAAAAATGCAGTCATCATATATGTATTTTCTTTCGGCAAGCCTTTTTAATGACCAAAACTGGGAATAGCATCATCACACTATCATTAGGAACATTCCCAACTATGGCCTCTATGAGATAGAAAAAAAACTTTCCGCAGGATTATACACAATCTTATAGTGCACATCCTGTTTTCACCCATTTCACATTCACCACCATACATGTTACTGGTTTTGGCTCTTATGCTTATTACTATTATCCAGTTGGAGATTATGTAACCCATTTTTAGTGCATTCTATACTCTCCAAAATATTTCGTGTTTATTTTGTTGTGCAAATTTTAAGCTGAAGCAATTCCTTTATATATTTTTTAACTCAGAATGCAATGGAGTTCTGCACGAATGGAAATTGTATTCTGATGAGTAAAGAGCTTTTATGGATTTTTTTTTTGTTTATGTTTATTTATTACGTGATAAAATGGAAAATGGGTCAATTTGATAACAAGGTGACATGCATTTCAAGCTTTAAAGTTTTTATTTTGAATTTGAGTTAACTGCTTAACATGGTTGCATGCACTGCTGCACATGGTCAATCTATCACGAATGAAAGCCAATGACGAATCGTCGACATTTAAATATTCATTTAGGTATAAGTGGAGGTGTTTTCGAGTTATTTAAAAAAATACTTGGTTCTTTGGGGTGCGTTTTTTGTATTCAGGTCATGTCGTTGCACCTTAATTTATTATACATATCCCTTAATTACAGACGTATAAGTCTGTCACATTACCACAGCGCTATTTAAAATGGCTTAAAAATGAATAACATAAACAAAATATTGAATTTTAAATATGTATTATCACCAAATGGGAGCTAAAAATCATAATTCACTTAACTCGTTTTTGCTTTTTAGCTTTTATTTAGTAATTTTCACATAATACTAGTATACCTCAAAAGTTCATAAAAATTATAATGGTTTAAATATAGAAAAATAAAGGAAGATTAGATTAGATTTGTGAAGGGTTGTATATGCGTTAGCCTCGCAATCACTGCGACCTGAAAGATCTGTTGTGAGTGAGTCCCCGTTGAATTTGCTCCATTTATAGGTTTAGACTGTTAATAAAGTCTAGAACCATTCTGGGCTTGAGATTCCATACGTAACTTGGAGGAGGAAAAGCATGTTCAAGGTGGATTAATCGTCACCTGGCCAATGCTTCGCAGTTGCAGAGCAAGTGCTCCGAGGTTTCGTGAGCATCCTGACAGAAGCGGCAGGATGAAGTCTCAGCCAAACCCAGCTTGTTTAGGTGATACCTCAAGCGGCAATGGCCTGAGAAGAGCTCAGTGATCATTTTGAGCTCTGTTCTTCTAAGGAGTAGGAGTTCTTTTATTTTTCCGCCCGAGGTGTCGATAAACTTTTTTGCCTGACGAAGTCCTTGCAGCCTTTCCCAATACAGGGATTTTTGTTTATTCTCCCAGTTATTTAGGGTAGCTCTGAGGTAACACTTTGAAGTGCAAAAAAAAGGCTCTGGTCCGACAAACTGAGTTTCCGCTCCTCTTTTGGCTAGGACATCCGCAATTTCATTGCCTTTGTGGCCCTCATGTCCAGGTACCCATATAAGGATAACCTTGTTCTCCTTGATAGATTTTTGAGGGTTTGTAGACATTCCCAGACTATCTCTGACTTGACAATGTAGGACTTTAAGGCCTTGAGGGCAGCTTGACTGTCCGAGAGGATATTAATGGTTGAGCTATTTATGGCTCTTTTAATGTAGGTATTGGCACATTATTCTATGGCCAATACCTCTGCTTGGAATACGGTAGGGGTAGAGCCTAGAGCCTTTGATATATGGCATCTGGGGCCTTATACACCCAATCCGACCCCACTGTTTGTTTTTCAGCCGTCTGTATACCACACCATCGATCCTTGTTGAAAGGACGGTTTAGTGGAACGCCATTGTTGTCGGTCTCCAAGAACCACTTGGAATGGTCTTACAAAATCCACTCTGGGTGTGATTATATCAGATATTGTCGTCACTTGCTCGAAGCATATCTGTTTTAAGATACTTAAATGACCAACCAGATCGCCTGGCTTTAACTGTTTCTCCGTTTGTACTCTAATAGCACTGGAGATCGCTTCCTTTTTCACCTGCAAATGCAGGGGTGCAAGGTTTAATAAGGCTTCCATGGCTGCTATAGGACAGGTTTTCATGGCACCAGTTATTCCTAGACAGGCAAGCCGCTGGTTTTTTTTAAGCAGAGCCGTCTTTTGATTAGTTTTTGGCCATCATGCGAGGCCCGCATAGGTGACCATGGGTCTAACAACCGTGGTGTACGTCCAGTACATCATTTTTGGCTTCAGACCCCATGTTCTGCCAATGAAGCGACGACACGTGTAGAGAGATCACATCGCTCTATCCGTCACTCTGGACAGATGCGAATTCCAGGTAAGTTTCTTATCTAGGGTTATCCCCAGATATTTGACTTCGTAAGAAAATATCAATTCCGTAAAATAAAGGAAACAAAATAACAAAAAATATAAGAAAAATTCATGAATTTCATTGAATCCATCAATTCAATCTGAAATTTAGAAAATCACATTAAAAATTGTCGGCTAAAGGAAACCTGCAGGGTGTGTTCTATTGCTCAATATATTTCCACAAACGTCCAGAAATTTCAAAATCTGATATGTCATAATGAGACTATCAAAAATGCTAGACACCCTTTTTTCAAAGTCTGTATCACTTCCTTTTATTTTTTTCGTGAATTGGCTTGCACTAGGATCGGAATTTCACAAAAATTTGCACTCCTTATAATCAAAAATACTTACGTAACCACAGTTGCGCGGTCCCACCGACCGCAATATACACATTTAATTATTTATTTATTTATAACTTTACAGCGATAGTTTACAGACTAAAGTCACAATTAAAAGCTATCGGTTAAATTAGTAAATCCAAGTATTTATGTTAATGTATTTCATCAAGAAAAAGAAGACTTAAAATGTAAAAAAAAAACAATTTTTTTTTTTAAGTGAGAAACAATTCGAAAAAAGAAACAAAAAAAATATTCAAAAAATTACAAAAAGGGGGAAAAATTAAATTAAAATTATATAAAAAAAAAGGAAGATAATTAAAATTATAAAGGATTAGAGAAGAAAAAAGGAGAAAAAATATATTCAATGGGTCAATATTGATCCGTTATTCAGAGAGGGGAGTCTGAATCTCATTTCTAATAATTCTTTTAAAGGCACAGAGACTAAGACCGAGGATGTCAAGTTCATTGAATAAGTCGTTATGATTTTTTTGTATCCTGTAAGAGGGAGACTTGTATCGTAAATTGGTCCAGGCGGTAGTAATTTGAAATGTTAATGGGCACCTGAGGACTCTAGATGGAACATGGTAGTTAATATTATGGAGTAATTCAGGGCAATTAATAAGGTTGTGTATTAATTTAAATAAAAATATTTCATCTAAGATAAGACGACGCTTTTCCAAAGAAGGAATACCAAATTTGTCGAGACGATTGAAGTAGTTAAGATAGTGTCCTTCTGGTGAATTTTCTCTGTACTGATTCAATTTGCTGTATATATACAGCATAGAAAGGATTCCATATAATACATGCGTACTCTAGATGACTTTTTATTAGAGAATTATAAAGGGTTACTAATGAGGTAGCAGACTTGAATGATTTGGAGATTTGGAAGCAAAAACCCAACAATTTAAATGCTTTCGAGGTGATCCAATTAATATGTGTTTGAAATAATAGTTTCTGGTCGAAAATTACATCTAAATCTTTCATTTCGGTAACGCGATTAAGAGATGAATCACCCATTGTGTAGTCATAATATATGGTATTGGCTTTTCTAGAAAAAGTTATGACTTTACATTTGGAAATATTCAACGGCAAGAAGTTATGCTTGCTCCAATCTAATAAGGTAAGAATATCTCTTCGAAGTAATTTACAGTCTTCTTCTGTGTGAATGACGTTAAAAATTTTAGCATCATGCTGGTGGCGCTCAAATATTTGTGTTGTTGTGTGTCGCTTTTGTTTTTTTTTATTTGCTTTTTTGTTTTTGCCGTTAGCATGCAGAAGCTCATTTTAGATTTCTGCAACATTCGCGGATTAAGAGCAAATCGGTTTTCGGTGTACTGCCACCTTAACTCAAAAAATCCGGCAATTCTTGCGCTAAGTGAATTCAAGGTCGTTTCTGATGCTGATATTAATCAGTATCACGTCCATGGTTACAGCTTCGTGCCTCTTTTTTCTCAGCATAGAGGGATCGCAGTATATATTCGGAATGATGTTGCCTTTACCATTCTTCAAGATTTTCCTTCTGCCAATCCAGAGTTTAACTATATCTGGATTAGGTTCAAACTTCACAAGCACATCATATACTTCTGTTTCCTTTATCGCAGCCCAAATATGTCTGATGACGACACGGTATCCGTATTTGACAATATCTCCAACAATATTGATCATTGTCTTGTCTCCCCCACTTCCGAAATCGTGCTGGCAGGCGATTTTAATGTTCATAATATACCGTGGCGCAAACATTCTTCTACCACAAGTCCTGCGGGCCGTTTCGTTGAAGTCTTCTCTGAATCATTTGATTTACAATAGTTAGTGGATGCACCAACACGAATTCCCGATACAGCTGGAGATAAAGCTAATTTACTCGACTTGTTTCTAACATCTCAGTCGGTTCCCCTCTCGGAAATTCAGACCATTGTTTAATCACGGCTCAATTTACCACCTCAAACCTGTGCCGCCCAACTTCTCCACCTACAAGTAGGCTTCTTTGGCACTATAAGAATGCTAATTGGGAAAGTCTCAATAAGTATCTTAGAGAAATTGATTGGTCGGTCTGTTTTGCTTCGAGGGATGTTGATGAATGCACATTAGAATTTAGTAACATACTAAATCTTGGCATGCGTGAATATATTCCGTATTCTTACAGCAGATCTCAACAACAGCATGATCGCTCCTGGTTTAACGATAAGTGCAACTAAGCTATAAACGCGAAAGAGTCTGCTTTTCGCGCCTATCAATTGCATCCATGTCCGAAAATGAAACAAGTCTACAAGACTGCACGGAACACCTGCAAGTCCATTATCCAGAGAGAAAAATTTCTTTTTGACCAGAATATTAGACAAAGAATCTTGGCAAGCCGCAAAGGTAGCAAAGGTTTCTGGTCCCTGGTAAAAACCGTCAGGAACAACTTAACCAGTTCCTCTATACCTTCACTACTTAATAATGGTGAAGTGATTGTTGACTCCCTGGATAAAGCTAATATTTTAGCTGCTAGATTCGCTTCAAATTCTTGTCTTCCCCCCACTTCACAAACACTTGTTTTGCATCGTCCGTGTGAATGTATACAAGAGCCAATACACGTTCGTACGAGAGATGTGTTCAGGGTCCTTAAAGGGGTCAACGTCTCCAAAGCCGCAGGGCCTGATGGTTTTTCGCCCCTGTTAATTAAAAGCTGTGCATCATTCTTGGCAAAACCTCTGCGCTAGCTATTCTACTTGTCTTATTCGACAGGAAAATTTCCAACTGCTTGGAAACTAGCTCACGTTCAGCCTATTCCCAAGAAAGGAGAGGGTAGCCATCCCTCAAATTATCGCAATTGCGATCACTTCGATTCTTTCAAAGTATTTTGAATCTACTATTAACTCAAAATTAATGAATTATCTAGAAACTAATCATCTCATCAACGATCGCCAATATGGCTTTCGAGCTGGACGCTCATCTGGAGACTTGCTGACCTTTCTTACGGAACGTTGGAACCGTAGTCTTCACAATTTTGGTGAAGGGGGAATGCCGCATGTGTTAAACGAGATTGCATGATTAGATCATTGAATAACGATCTTAACAATATCCTCGCTTGGGGCAAAGCGAATCGCGTCGAATTCAATGCATCTAAGACCCAAAGCTGTCTCATCTCATTAAAACAAGATCATAGCTTAACCACACCCATTTCTTTTGATAGAGCATTAATTTCTGATTCACCGTCACTTAGCATTCTTGGCATTAATATTTCCAGTAAGTTAAACTGGACAGATCACATCTTCTCTGTTTCCAAAGAAGCATCGAAATGTCTTGGATTTCTGAAAAGGTGTAAGAAATATTTCAGCCCGCGAAATCTAGCGTTCCTCTACAAGTCCTACATTAGACCTAGAAATGAATACAACTCCCATATATGGGCCGGGGCTGGTCGCACAGCCTTAGCTTCATTGGATATTGTCCAAAAGAGAGCCTTCAAGCTCATTGGCGATCTGGCAATAACTTGTCATATCGACTCACTCGAGCACCGCCGCAATGTTCTGATGAAATATCTAGTCTAATCCCTTGTAGAATGATTCCTGCACGCAATACTCGCGCTGCAAACCGCGCACATTCTTTAACCCATCAAATTACTTTCGGCCGTACAGTAAAATTCCGTGATGCTTTTTTATCCCGAACAGTGCGAATGTGGAACAGCTTACCATCTTCTGTTTTTCCTCCGACATACAATGTGCGGAATTTTAAGGGTGGCATACATCGGCACCATCGCCACTCTCCTCATATCCCCTAATCCTTTCCCTATCTGCTTCTTGCCATGCTGTGCTTTGCATCATAGGGTATCCCCTAAGCTTGGCTTAATAATATAAAAAAATATAAGAGACAATCGGTGTTTAATAGGTAAGGGTAAGTCGTTGATATAGAGGAGAAAGATATAAGGACCAAATATGATGCCTTGTGGAACACCGGAGGTTTGAGAGAAAAGCAGGACTGGTGACCGTTAAGGACTACTGTTTGCAGTCGTTCGCGGATATATGATGCTAACCATGCAACTAAATTATTACAAAAACCTATATTGGATAATTTTTGGAGTATATGACAGTGAGAGTGTGAAATTTTGTCGAAAGCTTTAGCTAAATCAGTTTGGATAGAGTCAACTTGTTTCCCTTCATCGAGCACAACTGCAATTTTGTCGATGTATAGTGCCAAGATCGTGGTGGTGGTTCTTCCCGGAACAAATCCATGTTATTTAGAGCTCAAGCTGGAAATGGTTTAGGGTAAGAGTTGATTATAGACAAGTTTTTCAAATACTAGAGCCAAGCTATTAGAGATTGATATAGGTCTATAATTAGTTACTGATTTAGGACCACCAGATTTAAGAATTGGAGTAACGTACGTGGGTCAATTACAAGTTGAATAGTACGCTTATAGGAGCGCTTAAGACGGAGGAATAGTTCTTTAGGAAGATGTTCGGTATTTTGTCGGACCCAGCTTTCTTATTTAAGTCAAGATCTAGAATAACAGCTTGAACATTTTCAGGAGAAATAGGTAATGTATCTATTGAACAAGAAAAAGAAGTTGGATGAGAATAGGGAGGTGCAGCGGCACCGCTGCCTGCTGAGGGATTACTACCTGAGATGCTGTCAGAATAGACGGATTCAAAGTAGTGAGCAAAAATATTACAAGTTTCCTGGGGAGTATTAGAAATTGTATCATTGTAATACATCTCAGTAGGTAGGTTTTTAGAAGATTTCATTGTCTTGGAATATACCCAGAATGCTTTAACATGATTGTGTAAGGACTTCTCGATGCAATCCAAATAGTTTCTATAACATTCTTTAATCAAATTTTTTGATAATTGACGGAATAATGATAAACTCTTTTAGATTCAGGGCGTTTCAAGCGTTTATATTCAAGACGATATTTTTCTCTTTTCTTTAAAGCTTGAATTAATGCACGACTATACCAATGTGGATATTTTGGATGTTTTGGTTTTATTACTGGGACAAATGTTCTTATGCAGGCATCTAGAGGAGCGAAAGCATTTTTCAAGGAAAATTTTGATGAAAAGTCGATTGAAGCCAGATGCTCATTGATATTACTATAATTCGCTGTGTGAAAAGATAATTTTCGTGTTGTCGTCATGGGTAAGAAATCATGCCGATTTAATGATACATCAATGTCAAGAGGTGCGTATGGTGAGGGTCAATACGTGAAAGTACGTCTTGAGATAAAGCTATGCTTATCTCATTTTCCGTTAAATTGGACAATATCAGATCAAGTAATCTGTTGTTGTGGTTCAGAATAGAGTTATATTGTTTTAGATTGCACATGTTCGCAGCAGCGAGGATGAGGCCAAATTAGTATTACCAGTCATCTGCATGCACATCTCTGTAAAATTGTAAGTCCAGTTTACATTGGATAAATTGAAATCGCTTGTGATAATAACTTTAGCCATCTCGTGAAGATGCAGGCATTTGTCGCTAATATTTGAGAAAATTGAGTGGTATACATCGAAGGAAGAGGCAGGGGGAATATAAATACATCAGATATAAAATCGAAAATGGTTATGTTTAACTACTACCCAGAGATCTCCGTGCTCAGATTCCATTTCTTGCATCCGGTGAGAAGAATATCTTTTATTCACCGCTATAAGGCAACTCCGCCATCTTTATTGGAAGTGGTATTTAAATTTCTATCTTTTCTATAAACCAAATAGTGATGTTCAAATCCCACAATAACAACAGAACTAGAGAACTAAAAACTAATAAAATTATTTCTCAGTAATATTCTTAGTTTAACCTATTTACCTGGATTTTGTTAATCTATCATTGGAGCGAAAATCTTATTCTAAAGTGGAATACATTTAGTTTTTCGGTTTACATTATTTTCGGTTCTTGTTTTTGATGTGAAAGTGCGTTTAGAGCTGGCAGCATATTATACCTATATTTTGATAAGATTTTTGAATTTTATTTGATTATTTGAGCATTTGAAATTTTAAGTACTTAACCTCAATAGTAAGATAGGGTGACATATTTTTCGCTGTAACTTCGATCACGACATACTTTTTTTAAGCTACGTGATTCCCTTAAGACCTCCAGAGGCCGAGGTGAACCAATTTAGGCACTATAACAATATTAATCTGCGAGATGTTGCTATCGAGTGTGATTCTTTAGATTGGTCTGCCCTATATAAAACTTCCTCAACAAACGAACAAGCAAATATTTTGAACAGTTGAATAAAATATTTATATGAGAGGCATGTTCCGCTGAAAAGAAAGCGCAATTTGGCGACTGGATGTCCATGGTTTTCTGCTGAAATATCTACTCTCATTATTGAGAGAGAGTATCTCTATCGGCTCCATCGTCGTGTTAAAACTAGTTACAGCAGGCAATTGTATAGATTGGCTCGAAATCGAGTTACTGCGGAAATTCGAAGGTCAAAGCGTTTGTATTTTACATCGAAACTGAACCCCAACTTGTCGCCAAGGATACTGTGGAAAAATATTAAGAGGGCCGGCATCAGTGGAAAAGAGGTTAATCCTGTGTGCGAATTCAACCCGGATAACCTAAATGCTTTCTTCACTTTCGTTCACCCAGCTTCTCAAAATCAAGCAGATCTCTCTTATCACTCTTCTCCTTTAACTGAACACGAAATAACTTTCTCTTTCCGTTGTGTTGATGCAAGTGAGGTATTAAGGGCTATACATGCGATACGATCAAATGCAGTGCGAGCAGATGAAGTTTCTCCGCGATTCATTAGAATTGTTCTGCCTTTCATTATTAGATATTTATTACATGTCTTTAATTCCTGCCTGACATTCTCAACTTTTTCGCACTTATGGAGGACTGCCACGGTGCTGGCACTTCCAAAAAAGATATCTCCGAAGGATATGAACGATCTGCGGCCGATTAGCAATTTGTGTTTTTTTTCTAAAGTTTTAGAAAATCTGCACGGCCGATACAGGAGTACTTGGAGGATACGAACTTTCTCTCTGAGTGGCAGTCCGATTTCCGTTCTCACCATAGCTGTGAATCAGCTGTACTAAAAGTGACCAATGATCTACGATGTTCACTTGATAAGGATCACATTAGCGTTCTTGTGCTCTTGGATTTTTCTAAGGCATTCGACAGTATTAGTCATCATATACTTTTGGATAAGTTGTCTTCAAATGCTGGCTTTTATTCTTCTGCTGTTCAACTAATCCGGAATTACCTAACTGATAGGTGGCAGCAAGTTAAAGTGGAAACTACTTTATCTGGTCTTTTACCGCTCTATTGCGGAGTTCCTCAGGGATCAGTACTTGGACCCCTTTTGTTCAGTATATTTATTAACGATCTACCGGAAGCTATAAGGGATGCAACAATTCATATGTATGCTGAAGATGTTCAGATATACCTAGACAGGCCTATTGGGCTAATAGAGGATTGCTTTGCTCGCTTAAATAACGACCTCAAAAATATACACAAATGGTCAGTAAACAATCAGCTCAAGTTGAATCCATCCAAATCACAATATATGTCAGTCCACAATAATAGTCTTCATACTGATGAACTTCCAGCATCTGAGCTCAACGGAATTAATCTTACATTAGTGAATAGAGTTAGAAATCTAGGCATAATTATCAACTCCAATATGAAGTGCTGTGATCATGTTAATACTTCTATATGTAAGATTTATTATTGACTTCGGCAGCTTTGGCTGTCCGCCGATATATTATATACGGCTTGTTAAAATTCTTCTTTTGCCACACTTCACAGATTTATCTTTGCCCTAAGCAGATTCGACCTTGTGTCGTCCTATAAATTACAGCTTCTTGGTTGCTCACTGTCCACGTATCTCAACCTAAAAGCGCTTTACTTTTTATTTAATTTACTGCGCACGAACACCCCAAAATATTTGCTTGATAATATTCAGTTCTTTCAATCAGCCAGGAATCGAAATTTGGTCATGCCACGGTTTCGCAGAGCCATCTTTGATGATTCTTACTATGTTCAGATCTTTCGTTTATGGAATAACTTACCAGCTAATATTCAAAACGCCGGTTGCTTCGGCATATTCAAGGGGTTACTAAGGTGCCATTTTTCTATCTTGGCTGCTGCCCAGTGACCTAAGCTCCCTGAACGGGACAACAATTTCAATGTTTGGTTCTTTCATTCTTTTATTGTTTCCTTAAAAACTTAACAATTATTTTTATTATTATTATTTTATTTATTATTATTTTTAACTTGTTTTTAATTACTGTCTTTCTTTTCTTTGCATTTATTCTATTGTGTCGTTCTTTTCTCTTTTATCTTATTTCCTGTATAACATAGCTTGTTTACTCATTTATAGTTTAACATTTAGTTTTCGTGTATTTTTTTTTTGTTCTAACTTAAGTTAGTATTTTATTTATTTATTAGTATATCTATTATTTTTGTTTTTAGTATTTTATTATTCTTTTATTAGTTAATCTTTTTAATTTGCTTTTGTTTTTGTTTTTCTTAGTTCATTTACCAAATAACAATGTACTAAAAAAGATTGTAATATCTTGTTTACGTCTTTGCATTAATAAATTCTAATTCTAATTCTAATTCTTAGCGACAAAAGATTTTATAAATCTGTAAAATATCAAAAAGATTTTTTTTTATGGCAAAAAATTGTACAAATTTCATTATGAAATTTACATTGCAGTTTTTCGTGTATAAGCAGTGCAGTACAGTCAAGTGCTACGAAAAACAAATTATTATTATTCTTCGTAATTTGAGTATATTCCGTGTAAGTACTTAGTGGCAAAAAATAAAATGAGTGCAAGTGAAAATAACAGGGACCGTAATTATTACGATCAAAATGAAAAAAATCATGAAATAATAATTATTTTTGATTTTCATGTTTTTTGATCAGAGATAATAATTATTTTTGATTTTGATTTTTTTTGATCAGAAATAATAATTATTTTTGATTTCTATTTTTGTTATCAAAGATAATAATTACTTTTGATTTTTATTTTTTTTGCTCAGAAATAAAATTATTTTCCGATTATGACGACTTTAGATGTTGATGATGAATCCATTGACGAGGATGAATATAATTCAGATATTAGTTTTAAAATTAGGGCCGCGTACGAGGAAATAGAGACTTGGATTACTGGCAGCAACAGAAATATATAAAGTCGTCATTGTATAGACTTGCATTAATAGTGCACGCTGTTCCGGCCTCACAAGTTAGTGTGGAAAGGGTATTTTCTGCATTGAAATTAATACTTAGCGATCTTAGATGTAATCTATCGGATGTTAATTTTAGAAAAACACTTTTTGTTAAATTAAACAACGTGTAGTGCAGTAATAAAAACTTGAGCAACATTTTCGTAATTTTTATTTTTGGTAATTAATAACAAATATTTAAAGGTTTATTTTTCAATTCACTAGCAGCACATAGTTTTTATTTATTTGCTTAACTTAAAAATCATCAGATAATTATGTAATTATGAAATGAATTTTATTTCTGGTCAAAAAATATAAAAATCGAAAATAATTGTTATTTCATGATTTAAATAATAAAAATCAATCCAAGGAAATAATTATGGAATGACTTTAATTTTAAAAGCCACATTTTTTTAATTATTTCTCATAATGAAACTGCATAAAAATATATTACTATGTGACTTATTCCCGCTTCGAAGAACCTCCGCTTGGTACATGATTTATTCATTTGAAAAATCAGTATTAATAATTATTTACGGTCCCTGGAAAATAATGAAAAATTATTTGAAAACTTATTTGAAAACACAAGCCCCAGTACCGTTTTATTACTTTGCCTCCGTCGCAGGCAAACATTTCAACTTCCCAACTTTCAGTGGACAATATCGTCAATTTCAACGTGGAATTGTATAATTTATTAGTAGAATTCGATTAACCGGTTTTATATTCAACTCTTCAAGGTAATTGATATCTTTTATTTTTTACTAAAAAAATTAAAAAAATGTGGTAATCTAAGATTAACTCTTATTGCGTTCATTCAGACTTGGCCGTTGATTGAAGTTAACAAAGTCTTCAATCAAATGTCAAATCTGAATGAATGCAATAACATATAAAAACTTATTATATGAAATTACATTAAATTTGTGCTAGCGTTTTCAACATAAAATATATCAAAATTGGATTAGATAATAATGTTTGAATATCCTTGATAGACCATACTTTCAAAGATTTTACAAAAAAAAAATTGGTGTTTATAGTTTATGTACTTCTTTTTCTGCACTTCCTGCACTAGAGAAAAATTGCACGAAAATTCGGTTCGTAATTTGGCATTTATTTGCTTAGGTGATTACAAATTTGTATACGGAAAGAAAAAATTACTGATATTATGAAAATGTTAATAAATATGAAGTAAAAATGCTATTAATTTTGCGCCAAGTAAACTTTTTATTATTTTCTAGAAAACATATTCTTGATTCATCTTTTGACTGCTTTTATCATTATCAATTAAATTAAACTAAATGCAATAATTTTAGCATTAAAATAATAAAACTAGAGATATTGAAAATTGATATCGATGTTATCTTTTCTATATTCAGAGAACCTTTATGCCAGATTAAAGTGACCTATTTACTTGAATTAAACATTTAAAGCTTAATATGAGTAAATGAAATGTCTATAACTATCTTATTTTGCTATTAAATTGAATTTTAGTTTTGCTAAAATGTATACCATAAAACGCATAGATTAAAAAAAGTAATGCTACATTTTATTTATCGTGTTAGTATACTCGTGTATAAATTTGATTTATGCATATGTGCTTAACTCAAGAATAGATTTTCATGACTGAAAAAAAAAGTCGTGGGAAAATCTACAAATAAAAACCAGCTGTTTCCATATAAATAGTAATAAATTTATGTAGTATAAATTAAAAAGAAACATACAGTATAAATTAACTTAGAGCATAATATATACCTACATATATTTTAATATCAAAAGAATTTATTAAATAACGATTTTTATCAAAATCGCGTTGCACTCCACACACAAAACACATACAATATATTTAAAAAACTTAATTATTTTCTCCAAGTACCAAGAAGAACACTATAATAATAATAATTGAATTTGGATCAATTTTAAGCTTCCTTACTTCCATAAAACCAGTGTCCAAATGAAAATAAATGTAAGCAATTAGATTCTGAAAACAAATTTACTTGTGACCTGTTATTGTTCAAACCGCATACACGAACAACGCATAATAAAATTCGTTTTCAGGAACAAACTCGGTGAAATTTGTTTTCAAGTGAACAAGTATTCATTTCATACATTCTTAAATGTTTTGTAAATTATACTGATGATTATTTCCACTGACACGTGTATATTTTTAAAAGTATTGTCATACATGTAAATTAACTGCTTGATTTAATCCCAACAGCAAAAAACTTGCATTTATTGAAATTAAGGAAATGATTCCTGCTATTTAATAAATCATTAATTAAATTCAGAAAACTTTTTCTAAATTGTATTCGAGAAGAATTTGATAGTTTGCGATATTAGACAACAATTGATTTTAAAAAAAAAGGTATTTAATGTTTTTAACAAATCGAAGATTTAAAATTAGAAAAAAATTCTTTCCGTGTACGCTTATGGGAAATTAGAGTTTTACATTATTCAAATATTGTGAAGTGTTTAAGGTTTTATAGTGACTGTCAAAATATTGCTACTTGATTATCTACCAAATAAAATTGGACATACAAAAGTTACACTTAATCCGATTCTGTTACAGACCGTACATTTAGGTTGCTTAAAATATTAAATAATTACTCTTACGACTATTTAAATTTTCATCTAATTAATAGTAAAAACTTCTTTCTCAAAGACGCAGATGTAGGGATTACTTTTAACAGCTTAAAGTACCTATCTACGGATGACATAAAAGATGCCATTTTGAAAATATTGGGCTTCGTGCGACATTTCGACGGGACGAATTCAAACGTAGAATTTATCCATATTATGAGGAATATCTAAGAGCCACCTATAATAAAGAAATATTTTTAGCGACGACCAAATTATAAAATTTAGGTAATTAATATATAGATATGTCATTAAGAATCATTTGGAACTATTTTCTGTTATTTTTAATTAACATATTCTGTTGAATCCAAGCATTGCTTTTAAATGCCATCATACATCCGTAAGCCCGCTTTCGAGATAAAGACGATGAAATAGAAAAGTGAGAATAAGGGACGCGCAAGAAGCTTTTGCCGAACACGTCATTTCAACTATTGATTATGAAAAATAATTGGGTGAACTAACATCAAAATATTATAATATTGGTTTAACGATTCAACCGTTTATATTTGTAAGTGGACCTGATATTATCCAACTAGAGAATTTTTATGTTTGTTTTGATAGAACTCTTTCTTAGAATGCATAAGACATATGCTTTAAAATGTTCCAAACCCTTCCGTTAGAATATTCCAAAACATGTCAAGGACTAAAATCGTGTAATTTAAATATGACGGCAAGAGAAACGTGAATATTCATACATTTTCTCCTCTTAATGTTAGGGAATTTGGTTCCAAACAACAATAGCTTTTGGAAGCCTATATGTACTCTGGTTCAAATAATTGATATAATTTTGAAACTCAGATTTTCTTTAGAAAAGTTAGATTTACTTTTTGATTTAATAAATATTCACCATTGTATGTGTATGTATCTCTTTTCGGACCTACCTTAAAACCAAAATATCATTTTTAACCCATTATCCTACCGCTATTAAAAAATTACAATTACAATTAAATATATTTGCTGTATGTGGTTTGAGGCTAAACATATATCCCTTATGTGCAATTATCTCAAAACAAAAATAATATGAAGGAAAATTTTATAAGGAAAACATTTATTCAGAGGCGTATTAAGACTTTTTTTCGCCCCTGGGTACCATTTCGCCCTTTCCTGAGCCCTCCCTTCAATTTTCTAATGTAAAGATACTTGAGGAAAGAAAAAAAACCTAAGGCTTTTTATTAGGAAATTCTAGAATATATTTGTGACCAGTACTAATGCAAAACTACAGATTTGAACTAAAAGTGAACATTCGGAAAATGCTTGCTGCAGCTTAACAATTTTTTCTTTGATTTAATGATACAGATCTCTTTATATATTAATCTTCAGAAATAGGATTCAAAATCTCACGAGAAATTTCACGATTAATGCCATGTTAATTTTTTTCTCATCTGATAGTGTGCTCCTGAGATATTCTTAAATCCTTAATGTGGAAAAAGATCTCTCTCCAGAGGCGTTGGTATATGGAAGGCAGAGACAAATTCTCAGTACTACCTCGATATTAGGAAACGTCGTGATCTGTTTTTCAGGTTTTAAACATTGTAGACCACTACTAATCAAAAAATCTTTATACTGAACACATTCCTGAGGAAAATAATCATCCAGATCGTTTTTATATACATAATGTCTTTAAGTAGCTGTACTTTCGTTCCTCGTCAGATGATAATACATTTTTTTCCAAAAACCCGAACAGATCCAACATTTTTTCATACATATGTGCTATTTGGTTTTTGTTAGCTCAGTAATAAGGATGTCTATAATTGTAATAAAAACATTTAGTCGCATATTCTCCCTTCCATTAAAGGCTTTCTTATTTAATCTAGTTGTGTCGTCTTGTAGCTTCCTTTTCTTGGCACTTTGGTTAGTGATTTGAAAATCCTGACACCCAGTAATTCTTCCCCCGTTTTATCAAAATCATTGAAATTATTTCTCAGACGTTTTATAAATCCAAGTGATAATTCATATAATTTCATAACCAAAAGGACGTCTGTATTTATGTGCTGTAGCGTTTTATTGGTCTTATCAAAATGTATGAGCATGTGGTTCAAAAAAGCTGGTAGATCTTCAGTTTCTAAAGCTTTCATCGTTTTTATCATACCTCTTGTTTGAACTTGGACCTTAGGTGGTTATGAAAATTCATTGTTCCACTTTTCTAAAGCAGATTTGAAAGCTTCATAGTCTTCATACATTACCTTTACTGCATCTGCTCTTGCTGACCATGTTGTCGTCGAAATTTTTTTTGGCAGACAAGTAGCAGTACATATTTAAAGATTAAATTGCATCCCGCAGAATTTCCCAACGATATGCTGAAGCAGAAAGGAAGATATAAAACTTGTTAACGAACATAAAAAATTAAGTAGCTCTAAAGCAGCATTCGGCAGAATAACTTCCTACTAAATTAAGCGAATGTGCAGCGCAAGGAAAACAGAATGCTTATCATTATGTTCCTTTATTTGTGCTTTTAATCCTGTTCTGCGTATTGACCCGACATTTTGCTTGCGTTATCATAAGCTTGCCCTCTGTAAAGGTTTATATCTAGATCTAGTTCTCTTAAAGTGTTTATAATAGTTTCTTCCAAGCCCGAAACTTTGTGTCCGATCTTGCTTATGAATTTTACAAAGCGTTTAGCCACTTTACAATTCTGATGATTGTATCTAATTATGAAAGTTTGGTCTGTTCGGGATATATCAGGGGTTGAGTCAGCATTTATTGCAATATTTACATTTTTATACCCAAGATGAAATCATAAGTTTGTCATTACGTTTGTAACGCCTAGAATAATGTTGGTAAAGCAGCATGGATTAGACACCCACCTATATAATTAAATGTTATTTTGACTTTTGCATGTCCGTCCGTCTGCCGTGTGTTTTCATAAAAGTAGTAGATATAATTTCAAAAATGGACTAAATCAGGCAACCTCTTCTTGGTGTTGCCATATAGAAATTTAGAATTGTTACGTATACTGTTAAAACGATCAGTCCTAGACAATTTTAGTGTACTGAACAATAATGTACAGAATATAAAATCCCATAAAATTGGTTATAATCATTGTTTCTGTCCGATGAACCGTTTTAGAAATATATGTGAAAAACCACTTCAAAAATCAAATGGGTGACCATACGAAAATACATACGGGCAGTCATCTAGGGTATCATAAGAATCGGTCTTAAACCATTTCTAGCTTTTTTACTATTGTTATTTCAGTTTGTATCTTTTCTTCCCTGATCATTTTTCCGATACATACAATAAATTCGTCACTATAGTTTTGGTCTTGGTTGGTATTTAACTCCAGATGATTTTTCAAAAATAAGTAAAAAACAAGTTTTCAAAGTTTCTTCACACACAGAGGTGGACTCAGATTTTTTGATTGGGACATTTCTCTTGAATGTTCTTTCTCTTCATGAATCAAATCACTTATTACCTCTGATTGATCATACTGAAATATATCGGTGATTGTCAGCGAATGAAATCTGAGTCCACCTCTGTGTGTGAAGAAAAGTTTATTTTCTACTTTTTCATGCGGCTTGGCCTCAGTTTTATTTGAAAACTCGTTTTTTACTTATTTTATTTTCTGCTTTTTTAACGTGAAAATTAACTAAATTGTTATTACGTGCTGCATGGAGATATTTAAAAACAATTTTTAAGTCATGTTTGGTGCCGATCCGAAAACAAAAATTTTTCTAGAATCAATTTGAAATTCAAAGTAGGTATGTTTTAAACAGCGCTTTTTAGCTGTATTCCAACTTGATCCCATATAACATTAATTTTCCCGATTTTCCATGTTTTCCACAGACTTTTCCTATTACTATGATTTTTTTTTAAATTTACATGAATTTTTCTCGATTTTTCATGCAAGTTTTCATGATTGTTGAAGAGAAAGTATTGATGCCAGTAGGACGGAAAAAAATGATTCCGCATAGCTTATAAAACTTTTTTGTTGGAAAATTTTCCGGAAAACTCGGAAAATTCCGGAAATTTTCGGAAAATTTTCCAGAAAAATTGGAAAATTCTGCATTTTTCCTGAAACAGATTTATCACTAATCATATCGATGCAAATTTGTCCGATGTTTTTTCCGCTTTTCCGGGTATTCCACGGAGTTCTCCACAAAAGCAACTTTATGCAACTCATTTCGCTCTACAACTTTGTCTTAGGTTGCAAAACACTCAAACGCTTCCTTGGTCTGAAAAACACCGGAAAAGAGTTTCACATGAATTTTCCTCGATTTTTTCTGCAAGTTTTCACCATTGTCGGAAAGAAAATAATGATGCCAGTTGATAGGGAACTTGATCCTGCATAATTTAGAAAACTTTTTTACCGGAAAATTTTCCGGAAATTTTTTTCGGAAAAATCGAAAAACTCTGCATTTTTCCTGAAACGGACTTATCACTAATCAAATTTGTACCAAATTTTCAAATAATTTTTCCCGATTTTTCGGGTTGTGCATGGAAATTTCCGGTTCAAATTTTGATAGATTCAATTGTCACGTGACATGAACCTGTGTGCCAAATTTCAGCTCGCTGTGATGACGAAAAGTGGGTCTACGAGAGTGTCGAAAATAGTAAAAAAGAAATATATAAATAAATAGACAAATTCGTGTACGAGTTAAAAGGAATGGCCTCAAAAAAGGATCAAACTGGACAATTAACTCCAGCATGGCTAAATAATTTTCTGATCAATGTTTACTCAAATATTCTATCCTTCCTCTAAATGGCAGTCCTTGTGAGATAAAAATTTCACCGCTGCTAGAATTATCTTTAAAACATTCCTCTAGTAATCTTCTTCAGTCAAGCTTTGTCTTTCTGCCTTGTATCTTGACTCTTAGAATGTATGTAGTGATATTATATTTGTGGTCAAGCGATTGCTCATGATTAACTATTCTCTCCAAATGCCTTCAATCATTGAAACCATAAACAAATGCATTCACATTCTGAGTATTCCGACTGCTAAATAATTTGTACTGTAAGCACTATACCTCGTTAGTAGATGAAGAATACAAGAGCCAAAACTGTTTGGCCATTGACGAGTTGAATATAAAAATTTTTCTTGTTGCATATCTGAATTCCTGTTCATAAACTCTCTTTGAATTTTTAAAGTCAAGCTGATCTAAATTTTGAACTGAATATGATTTTATAATCTTATCAACAAAATCGTCGCTAACCTTGCTTTCACCCTAAAGTATGCAATTAAACGCAGGGCTGCAAGACCAGTTAATTATTGCTAATTATGTTAAATTAATTTACATTGGATGCTATTTGGCGATATTATCAAGTGCTCTGATTATTGTTTTATTATTTTTAATAATTTTTTACTTTCTATTTTCGGTTTCGCCGCCTTTGACTTTTCGCACCGGGCGATCGCCAATCCCGTCTTATGGTTAATTCGCTCCTGCATTTATTTCTCAACTGCAAAGGGATCTCAAATAGAATTATTGAAAATAAGAAATATTTCTGTAAGTCAAAACAAAATTTTTACTATTATCTACAACATAGAAGTATTTCATAGCGGTACTTCAAATTACTTACTTGTGAAATCTTTGACTGAGTTTAGCAGTCCTCCAATCCATATACCTATATATTTATCAAATGATGGAAAAACATATGTGAAAAACATACTTTTGTAATTTTGGTATTATATCATGTAAATTAATACTAAATTTAACAGATAAGATAAATAAATAAAATAATAAAAGTGTTGGAATTGAGATTTTTTTCTGATAATACCTTTTTCCATAGTATAGAAAAATTTAAATTTCACTTTACTTCATGTGGTTAATTTTTTCAATAAAATAAGGGCGTTCTTATACAATCATCATATCAGCTTGAAGTATTCTCGTTCAGCTTTTTTCACCATCCTTAAAAACACGAGATTGCTTTTTAAGAAAAAATTAGAAAGGCCCAATAAATTAGAAAAACCTATTGAATTTTAAATTGGCAGTAGTAAAATTGCATCTTGTTAAAATAACTGTATATCATTGTAAAATTAAACATAACTATGTACTTTTTGAAATTAATCATTTCACGTTTTTAATTTAAGTTTCATGCATACGTTCTGTAATTTACTATGCGTCTACAGTGTCTGAACATTGCGCCGCTATATGCACAATTTTACAACGTGCAACAACGATTTAATATTACTTGTTGTTAAATTTTAAACGTGGAACACTTACTATTTCCCCATGTTAAATTAACAATATAGAGTTAAACGTCAAAATGACAGCTATTTGTTTTGTTTGTCCACAAGCTGCCGGTGAAATATTTAAGTGTGAGCAATTTTGTTATAAATTTCCTACTAAATTTATAAATATTATTAAAATTATATATTGCAGGAGGGATTGTGATATTAGTAGTAGATATAGACGAAAAATTAATGAATGTTGTGATGGCTTGGATCCATATAAATTTGAAACAAAACGGTGTAAAGATGCTTTGCCTTCATATATTGGGTATGACATTATAATTAATAGTAATGTTGTTCATATTTTTATAATAATTGAATATTCAGGGTTCGTTAATTGCTATTTTAATAGAAAAAAGTAGATCGATTGTTTTTATTTATTTTTTCTTAAAAAATAACTAATTTAAATCTTAAATTTTTTTAGATACTTTGATGACGCAAATTATTTGATAAATCAAGAAAGCAGCTATACAAAGGAGGCTTTTCGTTCATATAGGTCTCTTGAAGCCTACAAATTTTACCAGGAAATAAGCTGCAGGAAAATTACCAACGGATCCATTGTAATTGGAAAAGTATGTTAGAAATTTTAAGCTTTACTGAAAATATTTCATAAAAGCTATTTTATATTCCTTATTAAACATGTAAAGCATTCACAACGACTGAACGAAAAGCCTCTAATACCATGGGTGGTTGTTGACCAACATGAATGAATTTTATGTTTTCGTTATTTATATTGTTGTATTTAAGCATTGTGATAACACTCGACTGAAATGTGATTAAAAATTTTAGTAAGAAAAGTGCAAATAAATATTTGACCTAGTTAAAGCTCTTCTTTCATTAAAACAATGCAAGCTAAGCAAATATTACATGGAACGTATTACGATAGGCTCTCTCATAAATTTCTTTTATGATAAATGAAACTCATCACGAATTTTAAAACTTACTGGAAGGGAGTAAAGGAAAAGACTCAAATCTAATTATATTTTTACTTAAACTTAATTCTAATATCCTCAAAATTTGTATCCTAAACTTATAGTATTTATCCAAGTAATATCCATACAGCCGACAGCCAAAGTCGAACTCTTTTTTCCGAAAGTTCCTTTAAATTGTGCTTGTTTGATACTCCTGGAATCCTATAAAAATTTACGTTGTCGCGTCCAGTCCTTGAAGAACAACCCCTTACGCAACAAGTTATAGCCATACTAGAAAACAAGATTCAATGTTAATAATATACCAATAAAGCAAACTAGTTTTGCTAGCCATCAAGTCCGTAACAGAATTATAATTCCATTAAAACCGAAAATTACTACACTTACGTCCTAATGCTTTTAAAAATACTGTTAAATAATAAATATTGTTTATTATTAACAATTTTGAAAGTTATTTCATACTCACATTTATCAAAATAGTAACAAACCAAACTTATTTCCAATTCTATCCTTACAAAAGTGGACAACCACGTACATAATTTTGCCGGAAGAAATGTCATCGTTTAACTCTTTATAACCGGCCAAGTGCGAGTCGGACTCGCGTACAAAGGGTTCCGTACTATCGTACAAAATTTAACACTATGTACTTTTTATTTATTTTTTCAAATGAGGGTAATGCTGTCATTTGAAAAAAATGCCTACTTATGATAATAATAATGAATGAGAATAAAACGAGGAAAATAACGCCGAAAAAATCACGTTTTTTGTATGGGGGCTACCTTTAATTTTTAATTTAATTTAATTTTTATTATTTCATGTTATAGCGGCAATAGAAAAACACAGTCTGTGAAAATTTCAACTGTCTACCTATAACGGTTCATGAAATACAACCTGGTGACGGACGGACAGCGAAGTCTTAGTAATAGGGTTCCCGTTGTTACCCTTTTGGGTACGGAACCTTAAAAAGCATCAATGGCGCCATTACATAGGGAAACATTAACTTTTTTTAAAAAATTTACTACACTTTTTTTCAGTGTGGTCATAACTGATAACTCCATTATTCAGAATTTTCTATAAGTGTGATTCCGATTGTTTTGCCTTATACTTTTTGTTTGTTTACTCGTGATAACTCCATTTTTAATAGAAAGCCATATGACTATGATACATTAGTAATAACTGTGGCATTTAACGATGTAATTCGTTATGTCTATAAAATGCGTAGGCATTCTCATGTGTCGGCGTATGCAAGTTTGTTCCTTGGTATTTCCTTCGAAACTTTCCGAGCACGTCGCAAATTAACATTCTTGCATACGTTGATTTATGAGAAAACACCAGAATATCTTTATGAACAACTACAATTTCTAAATTCAATACGACATCTTAAACTTCTTGCTCCTAGACTAGATATTCTTCACGATATGGCGACCGCTCTTACCTTTTTCAAGCAATTCCAAGGTGGAGCTCTCTTCCTGGTGGTGGTCAGTGGGCGAGTTCTGGCAGAGCCTTTTCTAAAATTATTAAGGACTTACCTAGCCTTTAGTTATGAATGATGCAAACTATGTAGCAAATAATCAATTTATTGCTTTTAATTAAACTTTATGTATATACCTAACTCTGATATTTTGCTATTACTTCTTTTTTTTCTTCAACTATTTTATATTTCTTTTTTTTTCATTTCTTTTTTCTTTTAATGTGTTTTCTTCTCTTTGATTTTTGTTAGTCTAAGTTTGTTGTATACTTAATCCTTTACTTTTATTTTGTGTAACTCTCTTCTTATAATAAGAACATTATATTTTTATTTATTTATTAATTTAATTTTTTTTATTCGTACTTACATATTTATTTATTTATATCCTTATTTATATTTATTTTAGCATTAGTATTTTTTCCCTCTCTTTTTATTTTACAGTGATTTATTTCTTCATTATTATTTTATTAATGTTTCCTTAATTATTTTGTTAATCTTTTTAATTTGTCTAAGTATAATCTTCCAAATTTGAAGTACATAATAAGATTGCAATCTTTGT